>BSBK01002827.1:545000-557500 GCA_027943335.1 Chamaecyparis obtusa | reverse complement strand
ATGGAAACTTTTACTAGATAAGTTTTGGTTATATTAGCATGCACTTAGGTATTATATATGAGAAGCATTGTTTGAAACCATGTGTCACCACCAAGCCTAAATGATTTTGTTAAACTCCTTGCAACATACCTCAAAAATTAAAACCCTTTCTCTAGAATCCTACTTGATTATGTCAAACAATTAATTCTCGATGATATTATTTTTTGCAATAACAATCTTAGAGATAATAAATTTATCAATTGTATGTGCTATGAAAATGTTTGTGGGCTCATCTTACTATGATTTATGAAGATTTTATTACAAACCTAAAAGTTATAGTAAATTTAAATATTTTTATAAAATAAGCATGCTTATTGGTATGAATATTGGACTCTAAATTAGAAGTGGGACTACAAAATAAAACTTAAATATGAACCATGAATTGAATTGTGACTGCAAGTTTTTGATAGACTATGAATCTTGAATGTTGATTAAAATTTCCAACCAAGACTATAAGCTTGACCTAGAATTGTAAGGGTACAAAGAAAGTCCTACCTCAATTTCATTCATGTGAAAGAAACCATGGGGGTCTATAATTTAGTACAAAATAGATGCTAAAATAGAACTAAAATCATTCAAAGGGGGAAACAATAGCTCATAGTGCAACTTGTATTTGAAAGGAGAAAATGAGAGCTTATTGTGCATTATTAGGAATGACTCACTCATTTCTTTGAAATGTGATGCAAGAAATAATCTACTCAAGTCAAGCCATTGGATTTGATTTGGACACCAAGAATATTTGTCAGGGTTAAATGTTTTTGTTAAACCCTAAGAAAAAATTCCATGTATTTAATCCCCCAACATTTGATCTTTTAATAGATTCTATTGAATCCTTGATTCGTGTAACTATTTAAATTAATGTGTGTAACATTAATTTAATATCATGTTCTTATTAATATTTTTGCCTTACCTTAGCCCAAATAATCATTAAGGAACTCTTAGAGAGTTTTACTTGAGGCTCAAGTTTTAATTCAAAAGAAAAACTTGGTCTTAGGCACTAGTAAAGGAAAATAGAAAACATAAATAGGATTATTTTTTTCCTTCTTAAATTTTCAAACTCTATCCACATTTCATGAGGAAGTTTAGGGTTTGTTGATTGTTGCATGGAAGGAGCCTCAACTTCTAGCATATAAGCATCATTTATAGACATATCGAAGGAAATGACATATATAGACATGTAGTGAAGGAAATGACATGTTTGAAAACAAAGAAACAACGTACGTAAATGCCTCGAAATAAATGAAATGTTGCAAAAGAAGAAAGAAATTGGGTAAATCAAGTTTGTATTTTCAACCAACATTATGGAGAACTTTTAGGAGCAAAGGAGACAAATCAAATAGGCACCTAGGGAGAGCCTTGACTTGACAATATAAGGTGAATAAATGTATTTTAATTCCTTAAGTATTTCCAAAATGGGAGGAGGTTATGGAAGATAACATAAGGTGATGCCACTTGGGGATAATTTTCATTCAATTATTGCATTCTTTTGGAAGGTATTTGATGCAAGAGAATCCTTGGTTCTTGGAAATCTTGCATCAATCAAAAATATTTCCTTCTCATTTGTTCCTATTTATGTGTTTTCTATGGTGTTCCTTTGAGTTGGATTTGTTTCTCTTATGAACCTCATGGCATGTTCTTGGCATTATGCTTGATCTACATTCGGGTTCACATCTCGATCTATTTATTATTGATGGGGATTTCTTTGATTTTGGTTTGGAACTATTTATTCTTCATGTTTCATGACCTCTTGGATTTTTTCAATCTTGCAAACCGTTTCCTCAGTTTGCAAATCTATCTGGAGCATCGTTCGATATTCTTAATCTCTTGGTCGACCTCCCTAAGGGCTCACACTTCATTTCAAATCTTCTTGAAGGTGTTCTTATGATTTTTGGTCTTGACCTATATCTGCACGTTATGTTTTCCTTACCTTGGAGAATGTGATCTTTCATGGCTGACATGTTTCTTGTGAATATTATATATATTAATGTACTTTCTCTTTTAGTTGGTAGCTCTTAGTAGCATAACCTCATGAAGGTTAGAATAGGGGATGGATCTAGAACTTGATATGTAATCAAGCATGTTTATCTGGAATGTAAGTTTACATTTCACTAGCCAATTGTATGTAAATTCATGAATCTGAGTTAATACGAAGATCTGATATTGCACGTTTCCCGTTCATTATTGATATTATTGTTCATGGTTTCCACTGTGTGACTCAGGCTGCACAATTTTGAATGATCTCTTTGATATCCCTCTATCTATGACTGTGTCAAATGGTATCAAAGAGAGTTTCATTCATTTGTTAGTATATCCTTATTCTTGAGCTAGCGAAGCCCTGGATGTATTTTTTGTGGGGTGGAAGAGTGCAGATCTATCCCTCAATTATATAGGACTTGTACGAGATGGCTCAAAGAGAAATTGTTGCTAGTTGTGAACCTTGAATGAATTATTAAGGCATCCCATGGGTGAACAGATTACTGATTTGAGGTAGGTTGTAAGTGTGTTCAATAAATCACTGAGTGAGAGGCAATTGGAACCTCACAATCAGATCATCAAGCTGAGGTAGTTACACCTATGGATAGAGAAAATAATGAAAAAATGAAGTGAGGAATGAGATCCAAAATGCATTAGTGGGTTTGCGGAGGAATCAAGAAATAGAGGATGAATATGCAGAGGCTACAAAATAACTAGAAGTTTAAGGGTCTAAAGGACCGACATATGAGAGAGAATAGATATTGCTAAGGGCATTAGCACAAGTAATTAAAATTCATAGAATGGAGGTTTCTAACTTGTCTGGCTCCTTGCATCTAGAAGATTTGATAGACTAGATAGGAGACTTGGAGGACTGCTTTGAGCTTGAGAATATCTTATATTTGTAGAGGGTTAGGTTAGCACAAACTAAGTTGAAAGGACATGTTTCTTTATGGTTGAAATATTTGCAGAAGGACATACAGGAAAATGGAGAAATGAAAATCACGTGGTGGAGGTTGATGGTTGCAAGACTGAAGGCTAAATTAATTCCAGAATACTATGAGTTGGAGTTGTTCAAGAAGTTACAAAACTTAAAGTTGAAGGACATGAGTGTAAAGGAGTGCACCGAGGAGTTCTACAAGATGACAATTAGATCTAGACACCAAGAGATAACTATGGAGAAGGTGGCTAGATATATAAATGGTCTTAGATTTAACATACAATATGAGTGTTAGGAATAACAGTCCACAATACAACTGAGAGGAAGGGGGGGTGAATCAGTTGTATGACATAATATTATTAGACTTTAAAACTTGAATAGCAGCAATATCAAATCCAATGACCACAATGAATGCCAACACATTAACACAATAGTTTGTTGTCGAGGAAACCCTGTTAAAGGTAAAACCTCGGTGGGAATTAACACCCACTAATGATGTATTGAGGGCATAGTATCCTTGTTACAAGATCTAGCTCTGTTAGGAGCTGATTAAAACATTATAGCACATAGTCCTTGTTAGAGGACAAACCCTATTAGGAGTCAAGGAAAAGGGTAGGCTCACTACCTAGGCTCACTGCCCAAAGAAGGTTAAGTCCACCTTTAGAACACATAGTTCGCAACACAAGTGTATATGAGGAAATACACAATCCTTGTGAACTGTCTAATAGCAACTGTCTTTGCTTGATCAGTTCCAATGAAGTACATATAATTCTCTTCTCTATATCCAGCAGGTACAAGCTTACAGCTTCCACAATTCTCTTTCACATCACAGACATCTCATACATACCTTTTCCAAATAAATGATCTTACATATATACCCTATTAAATTTTACATGATCAGGTCGACCAATTAGGCTTTCCTAATATATAAACAATTACATAAACCCTTGCTAAGATACACACAATATCTAAAACAAGTATACAATAATTACATTATAATAATTAAGGACCGACATCCTTAATTTACATTCACCAACCAAAATACATGCTACATCTCTGAAGTCGGCTTCCAAATAAGTCTTCTCCAGAACACACGCCACAACTAACATCATCCTACTTTTCATACCTTGCATTGACCATTGAACATTCTTTAATACACTAACTGTCATCCCTTAAGCTTGCATATACTGAATCCATACCTTCTGTAAGATATACCAGAAACACAGAGACTAAATCTGTCAACTTCCACTATCACTGTCTAGTAACCAGTCTTCACCAAAACATCTGTAACTCATCCAATACACAACATTACATGATGTGATCTTGGATATAAGATCACAACATCTTCATGTACTCTCTTTTGACTTTGTGCATTCTGAAACATTTGTATAGTGTATGTACATTGTAATAACTAGCCTTTTCTCTTCACAGAAACATATGTTGACATCAGTGACAAAACATGAATGACAACAATAGTAGTTCTAGCATCACTCAACGTAGTGATTAAACATATTAAATGTATCAACCATCTCTCCAATGCATTAGCAATATCCAACAATCTCTCCCTTTGGCATTGATGTCAATGTATGGGAAAATCCATTAACCTAAAGTTTTATCAACCCAAAGTTTTGTAACCAAATAGTATTCTCATAGTAAATCTTCTCATAGTGTCTCTCCATACAACCATACCCTTATAGTAGAGATTTTCTCATAGCAACTTTCCCCCTTTGACAACAATGGAAAAGGGTGCCATAAGTCATCAATTGTCCTTCTGCTTTATCTTCATCAACCAAGTGCTGAATCACCCAAATGTATTATGTAAGCTTCCATTCGATCACTCCCCCTGAGGAGTAGATCCATACATCAAATCTAGATTATGATAGAGCTTTGAAGACCTCTAGACTGATGCATCCCTGGATCATTTAATTCTAACTAGGAGGGGCTTGAACTCCAAGCATACCTTTGAGATACTCAAAGGTGTCTTTTGGCAATGACTTTGTAAAGATGTCTGCTATCTGTTCCTTTGTGCTAATATACTCCAACCTTATTTCCTTCTCTACCACCTTGTCTCTCAAGAAGTGATCCTTGATAGAAATATGTTTAGTTTTAGAATGCATCACTGAGTTCTTTGACATATTCACTGTACTAGTGTTATCACAATGGATAACCACTGGCTCATCAAAAGTTATTCCAATATCATTCATCATTTGCTTCATCCAAACAATTTGAGTGCAGTTAATAGCAACAACAACATACTTTGATTCAGTAGTAGATTGAGCTATACAATCTTGCTTCTTACTTAGTCATGAAACCAACTTTTTCCCAAGGAAAAATGAACCTCCGCTAGTACTCTTCCTGTCATCAATGTTTCCTGCCCAATCAACATCAGTATAAGCATGAAGTTCAAAGTTATCATTCCTATCATACCATAAGCCATATTCAGTTGTCCCTTTCAGATATCTAAATATCCTTTTCATAGCAGCTAGGTGTGTCTCTTCAAGTTCTTCCTGATATCTAGCCACAATTCCAACAACATTAGCAATATTTGGTCTTGTGTGAGTTAGATATTATAATCCATCAACCATTGATCTATACTTGGTCTAAAAAAAAAAATTTGTCTCATCATTACTTAATAGTTTATGACCAATCACCATAGGTGTACCAATTGGTTTACAATCTTCCATTCCAAACTTCTTTAACATTTATTTAAGATACTTAGTTTGAGAAATAAAAATGCCATTCTTGTTCTGAATTATTTGCAGTCCTAGAAAGAATTTCATTTCACCTATCATGGACATCTCAAATTCATTTTCCATCTCTTTAGAAAACTTCTTACATAATTCATCATTGCCTCCAAAGATAACATTGTAAGATGAAAAATATATGGTTGAAGGTCCTAGAACAATGGTTTGCATATAAAAGAGACCCCCAAACCAATATTTTATACTTACATGGAATTGTATTGATATGGAAAGTAAATGTAGATGAATTAATATTGAAATGAAGAAATAAAGGGACTTACCTCCGAAAAATAATCAGTTGAAAACCTTGTCAAACAGTCTTAGAAATTGTTATTTTTGCGATCCTAAACCAAAACTATGAGATCTACAAAACCCATAAATACTTTTCTGATCTGATGAGAGGTTGACCTTGACCTAGGTAGACAAAGTTGACCTTGACCTAAAAAATTGACCTTGACCTAAGAGGTCGACCTTGACCTGCACAGCTTCGATGGAAAGTTTGACGAAAAGGGTATCTAGATCTGCACTTTAATTCATCGTCTTGCACCTGTACCTGCAAGAAAAATGGTTTTTTTTTTTGCGGGGGGGAGAAGGGGTTTGCCTTAGTCAAACCCCAATTTAGGAATTAACCTTGAAATTGAATTGAAATTGTAGTAGTAAACAAAGTAAATGGCATAATTCACCTTGCTTATGTTGAAACCCTTGTGGAGGATTTGAATCCTTGAATCCAAAAGTATGGATGAATGTAGAATCAAATGTAGGATGTCTCCAATCAATTGTCTTTAGATCTTCAACACCAATCTTGAGTGGATCTTGGAATAGGAAGAGGCTTGGATGAATGTGGATGGAGAAATCTTCAACAAGAGGGCTCCATATAGATTGAATCCTTCAGTGGCTAACAATGGATCTCCTTGATGAATTGGATCTTGAATGCTTGAATGCTTGATCTTCTTGCTTGAGAGCTTGAGAGATTATGAAATGAGATGGGATGAGATGAGAGATGAAGGCTTCCTTTTATAGTGATCTAGGGCACAAAATTTTAGAGATGCCACATAGAAAACAATAATTAAGGGCCCATGGCACAAAACTCTATAAAGGTGCACATGGAGAGGAAATTAAATTAAAGTCTTGACACAAAACTCTAGAAGGGGACCACCCTTAATATAGAAATAAAAATAATTATTAAAGAGGCTTGTCACAAAATTTGAGGTAAGGCCAACCCCAAAGTTAATTTAAGCATTAGGCACAAAACTCAAGAAAGGATAATCTCCAATAATAAATTAGGAATCCTATACAAAGCTTGAGAAAGGTCCACCTCAAATATTAATTTGAGAATTTGACACTTAACTCGAGAAATAGTGGCCCCGAAGAGGGAAAAGATATAATTTTGATGAAACCTCAAAACCAGAACCTAACCTCGAGGATCCTGGACCCTAGGGTCAAGGTCGAGGTCGACCTTGTCCTAGGTCAGGGTCAAGGTTGACCTTGACCCTAAGGTCAGGAATCTCAGGTTGCAATTCAGGATGCCAGAATTATGTCAGGGAAGAAGTGGAAAATGGGACAGAATAGGGAAAAAGCCAGATCAAGTCGAGTACCCATTCAAGGCGTTCAACATGACCCCAAACCACTTACCTTAGAGGGCTAAATTTTCTTAACATGGAAGTGCTTCCATTTTAAGATGATACAAATATCATCAATAAAAACTTCTATTATCAAAACTCCATCTTCACTAGCTCTTAAATATAAATTAATGTCAGCATTACCCTTTCTAAACCCAACGTGAAGTAAGTATTTGTCTAACCTTGCATACCAAGCCCTTGGAGTTTGTTTTAGTCCATACAGTACCTTATTCAACTTCCATACCATGTTCCATCTTCACATAGAGGAAATCCATCAGGTTGTTCTATATACACTTCCTCTTTAAAATCCCCATTAAAAAATGCAGATTTCACATCCATCTGATATACCTTGAAGTCTTTATGTGCAGCATAAGCCAAGAATAATCTCACAACCTCTATTCTAGCAACATGAGAAAATATCTCTTCAAAATCTATGCCTTCTTGTTGTGAATATCCTTTACATACCAATCTTGCTTTATTTCTTACTACACTCCTTCTTCATTTGTTTTGTTTCTAAAAACCCATTTAGTTCTTATTACATTTTTGTTTTTAGGTCTAGGAACCAATTCCCAAGTGTTATTTTTATCTATCTGATCTAACTCTTCCTTCATAGCATTTATCCAAGATTCATCTCTACAAGCTTCATTTGTATTCTTTGGTTCAACTTGAGAAATCAAACAAATTTCTTCTCTAGCCTTTGATCTAGTCATTACTCCTTAATTTGTATTACCAATAATTTGTTTTTCAGGATGGTCTTTCTTTACATACCTCAGAGTCTTAGGAACCTCAGTAGCCTCATTTGTATCATCATCACAAGTCTCATTTTCGCATTTAGCCTCAATGATTTCTTCTTCTTCTATAGCAACAATCTCCTTGATCTCTGTATTCTAATTACAATCACACATTCTCTCTTGTATCTGAAACCTTTCATCTATCTTCACATTGTTACTTTCAATCATCTTTCTTAATCTCAGATTAAAACATTTGTAAGCCTTGCTCTTAGTAGAATTGTTAAGGTTTTAGGATCATTGCAAATGTAATAGCACTATCTCATCAACACTGTCCAACTCGACCAACCTCCCTTGATCTCCTGCATATGGCTTTACAAAAATACTAAAACTAGGACTTTACAATTTTTCCTTGTAGAACCTTAATACACTATTAAGTCCCTTAATTATATTTTAAGACCTGTCCTTTAGCCTTCTAGGCCTACTATTCCAATCTAGGCATTCACTTCCTATTACATCAACTCATGCCTTTATACATTAGGCTTATTACACTGCATTATATCCAATTACATCAAAGACAAAATTGGCTTCAAACCATATTTCAATTCACATATTGATCCTTTAGATCATTCAATCTTCATGAGCCAACCAAGTGACTCTCTTTCCATGTCTTTTTCAGGGTGCCTTGCACCACTCAGCCTCACTCCATGAGACTCCTACTACAATATTCAACTCATCCTTGTTCTTCAAATCTTGAGTCTCTCCTCATGGAGACCTATTTGAGGGGGTAAAATCTTGTACACTAGCAATTGTTTGTATAGATGGTCTAGTTCCCAGTAATGCTTGGTCAAATTTTCATGTTTTCACCTGTGCTTATACCTTCTATGATCAACTCTTATATGCACAGGTTTTGCATGATTGTGTTTTACATAACACAATAATAATATTACTTTTTGTTTTACATGATTGCATTCCCCAAATACATTACTGGCAAAATTTTGAACATATATAAATGGAATACTTTGTGCCTCATAAACTTAAGTGGAATACACCAAGAAGTACCAAATGATGAATGCTCAATTGTTGTAATGGAAAAGCATTAGAACCATCCATTTCTACAACTTGATTTTCTATAGTCTTAATGATTTTTCTATAGTCCTAATGATTTTGAACATTGTTGACAAAGCATGTTTCTTTTTTTGATTATTCGATTGATCCTCTCACCTTTCCTTTGTAAATTTGACTTTTCCCATGTCCGAGTTTGTGCCAATTGTGGAGTTCACATTCTTTTAATGGTATATTTCATTCACTCTATGTGGAATACTATTTTGTTCAATGTATTGTTGCTGGGTCTAGCTCCCAATATTGCTTGGTCAAATCTACATGTTTTTCACCTATGCATATACCTTCTCTGATGAAATCTTATATGCACATGTGATGAACATGCACATTTGTCTAAGCACTACTGGGAGCTTACCCTCAACACGTGTAATATTGTAAAAATCATCACAAGTACATTTGTTGTTGAGTCTAGCTCCCAGTATTGCTTGGTCAAATTTGCATGTTTGTCACCTATGCATATACCTTATCTGATCAACTCTTATATGCACAGGTGATGAACATTCAAATTTTCCTAAGCACTACTGGAAGATGACCCAACAATACATGTACTATTGTGAAAATCATCACAATTCCATTTGTTGTTGGGTCTAGTTCCTAGTATTGCTTGGTCAAATCTGCATGTTTTTCACCTTTTCATATACCAAATGATGAATGCTCAATTGTTGTAATGGAAAAGCATCAGAACCGTCCATTTCTAGAACTTGATTTTCTATAGTCTTAATGATTTTTCTATAGTCCTAATGATTTTTCTTATTTCTTGTCTTTTGTCCCTTTTTTATTTCCTATGTCTGTGCTTGGTGATAGGATTTTGAACATTGTTGACAAAGCATGTTTCTTTTTTTTATTGTGGGGTTCACTATTTTATTTCAGCTTGATATTTCATTCATTTTTCATATACACAGAGACTACACATGCTGATAAAAAAATGAGCTATTTGATTTAGGTTTACTGTTCATGATTGTAAATGGTCAATATTTTTGATGGTACTCCTTGGTGTATTCCATTTAAAACTAATCATGTTTCTATGGCTATGATAAATGTCCCTTTGTGTTGTGAAAATTAGAGTTGAGAAAATGGTTGTTCAGTGTTTGTATCTGCAGGTTGCAAACAAATCATCCTTCTTCCACCAACATTCTAGTCAATGTACAAGTAATGAGTCATTTCATTCAAGAAAGACCATGTCTAACAATATCAACCCGGAACAAAATAAGGAGTATGCACAATTCAGTGTATGCAGAATTAGTTTTGCAAAATTGGCCATGTTGATGATGATTATGAAGAAGATTTGAAACTGTTGCACCAATCTGAATTGGATCAATCATCATTTTCAAATCTTCTTCATCAATCACCATCAGCCATTTTCCAAGAGAAAACACCTTTCTCTATATGAATCTTGGTTTACATTTCCCTGTAATCTAATTGGTAATTTGAAGACATTAATGGAAACTTACAATTCTAAATAATTAGTATACCATTGATGGCTTCATAATTATTAAGTGAAAGGGAGTTTTATGATATGGAACCCCCTTTGGTGATGATCCTACACAGTTACACATAGACATGACATGTTCCTTAGAAGACTGGTTCTTTACTTATTAGAGCCACACATATTCTTTACACTATTGGAGGTTGTGTGGTTACAGTTACAAATTTACTTGGGGACATTACAACAAGTTATCACAATGGTTGTTCAGTGATTGTATCTTCCATTAGAGTCACTTCATATGCACAAGTGATGAACATGCAGATTTGCCTAAGCACTACTGGGAGTTTACCCAGCAACACATGTACTATTGTGAAAATCATCACAAGTCCATTTGCTATTGGGTCTAGATCCCAGTATTGCTTGGTCAAATCTACATGTTTTTCACCTATGCATATACCTTCTCTGATCAAATCTTATATACACAGGTGATGAACATTCAGATTTTCCTAAGCAGTACTATGAGATTTCCTGCAACACATGTACTATTGTGAAAATCATCACAAGTCCATTTGTTGCAAGGTCTAGCTCCCAGTAATGCTTGGTCAAATATGCATGTTTGTCACCTGTGCATATACCTTCTCTGGTCAACTCTTATATGCACAGGTGAAGGCTGATCAACTCTAATCTCCTATTTGTATCTATATGTTATCAAAGTAGTTCCATTGAGAATCTTATCTACTTGAGACATTTCAATTGTTAAACAAATTGTTAAAGAAATTGGTATTTGAATTTTTATTCATTGGTTGTGTGATTAAAGAATACTTTTCTTTAACATTTGAATTTTTATTCATTGGTTGTGTGATTAGAGAATACTTTGCATGATTGCATTCCCCAAATCATTACTAAAATTTTTTTGAACATATCTAAATGGAATACTTTGTGCCTAACATACTTAAATGGAATACACCAAGAAGTACCAAATGATGAATGCTCAATTGTTGTACCAATTTGAATTGCCATGTTGATGATGATTATGAAGAAGATTTGAAAATGTTGCACCAATATGAATTTGATCAATCATCATTTTCAAGTCTTCTTCATCAATCACCATCAACCATATGGTGATGATCCTACGTAGTTCCATATAGACACGACATGTTCCTTAGAAGACTTTTAATCTCACAATAGCCGAGAAACATAAATGTAGGCATCATGGTCATAATTCTTCGGAGATGCAACATAATTAAGTGGTACACCCAGACGATGCAATACAAACAATACTCCTATGGTTTTAAGTTGACACTATAGGATCCAAAACCATAGATAATGATGGATTTTGGTCCCTATATTGATTGGTTTTTGGACCCTATAGTGTCAACATAGAACTAGAGGAGTAGTGGTTGTGTTGCATCATTTGGGTATACACTCAATTATGTTGTACCTCCAAAGAATTGTGACCATGTGTGATGCTTACATGTATGTTTCTCAGCTATTGTGTTCCAGGACCCCTTATGACCCCTTATGACCTTTTACGATCCCTAAGCATACATCTTAGAGGTCTAAAAGTGTCGTAAGAGGTCATAAGAGGCTCTTAGGAGGGGCCAGATGAGATTCCACCTTCAAGTGGTTGGCCCTGTTAAGTAGAGAATGTTAAACTATTCTCAAAACAAAGAGAAGCTCAATATTTTAAGGTCCCAGGGACAAAAAAAATTATTCGTATAAGTCTTTAGTTTATGAAACCGTCCAAACCTGTTATGCTTCTACAACTCATCAACACTAGAGGTCGGAAGGAAACAAGAGAATTTGAAGAGTCACAAGTCTTAAGATTGTACTTAATATATCCAAACTTCATTCAATGGTACATTCAAACATGAAACAAACCATTCTTAAACCAGTGATCCAGATTAAACTAGT
>BSBK01002827.1:405000-540000 GCA_027943335.1 Chamaecyparis obtusa | reverse complement strand
AGGTATCTAAGCCCACGAATGGATGTCACATGCTCACTATTTAGGGACTCTTATTTTTGGCTTTGATATAACAATTATATCTTAGGAAAGTTACCCTGGGAAAGCATACTATTTGTAATTCAAAATGGGAAGTCATGGAGGTAAAGTATTACGACTAGCAATAGTAATTGTATCTTGGTGTGCAATGGGTACGTCGAAAACGTTTGGAAGGTCAATTAAGATTTTTTAAAGTTTATAACTTGCATGAATTTGTGCAACAAATAAGTTCAGTTGATAGGCCATTTAGAAAATGATGATGTTTGTGGTAACACTGACCTTTCAATTGATTGTTGAAGTCTTTCACCTTGTGCTACCTTTATTATGATTGGTGAAGTCTTTCCCTTTGTGCCACCATGCTTGATGCATTGGTGATGTCATATTATGGGTCGTTGTGCTTGTCATGAATTCTTGTGTGCACATTTGTGCATAATTTATTGTGAACAATATAATATATAATAATATGTAAAGTTCTACTATTAATTGAAAGGTAGAGTTAATAATTCATATAAAATAAAATAAATATGTAATACCGAAACGATTTATATTATTGATATGTAGGAGATAGTTTCCACATCAAATCAATTGGGGTTGCAAGCAAAGTGTACTTAACCTTAGAGGAAACTCTGTGGTAAGTGCACTTGAGATAAGAGTAGTACTAGAATTGAAGGAACAACTACGGACATATATAGAATCAAATGAGCAATTACTATGACATTATATGAAACCAAAGGAGTAACATGTACACACATATAGAACCTTAAAGAAGTAATCACTATGACTATCCGATGCAGGAGAATGGAGGGGTTTAGAAAAATCTTACACCACTCAAAAATATTTTTAATTAATCTTTAGCTAAGGTTATTACTATTGGGCTCCATATACCTTGGAATGTGTCCAAAGGGGTCACATAAGAAGCTGAAATAATTCAACATTTATCACCTATGCATAAAAGAAAATATTTTTTGGGACACCGATTTTCATAATTTCCAAGGAAAAAAATGTAAAAGTCCTCTTCTAAATGACCACCTATGGGAGGTGAAGGGTTATGTAAAGGGATAAGTCAAAAGAAACCTTTCTAGGCACCCATTTTGGGAGTTTCAAAGGCTGCTTCTTTAGGCACCTTTTTTGGAAAGATTTGGGAAGTTCTATAGGCTATGTGGTGTAATGTGTGAATGACATATGCCCACCTTCTAGAATATGTGTGGGGCTTCCAAAAGGCTCCATGAGCACCATAAATAAAGGTTTGGGAAGGGGTTAAGACATTGAACAAGGAGTTCTCAATTTCATAGCTTAAGTAGAAAAGCTTGTAGCTCTAGCTCGCTTATTTGAAAGCCAATTCGGCTAATATTTGTACAAGTTTTTATCTTGGCATATTATATTCTATTGGAGTAATAAAGATTTAGAATTTTCTCTTGTAATTCTTGTGCTATTGTTGGGTTATTTTTGGAGGGTGATTGCACTCTTCATCACTATACATGTACTCAAAGGAGAAATAAATATAAATGTGAAGAAATTCATGATAAAACATAATATAGAATAAGATTTAGAGATAAGTACAAATAAGCACTACCGACAAACAAGATCACATGGGGTAGTTAGAAAATACACCATTCCATCATATTTAACAATTTAATGAAGTCTCATTATTTGGATACTTTCATGTTTTTAGGAAGAAACGTGTTCAAGGGGGAGTACGTGTTATGTACTTGGGCATATTATATAGTAGATTGATAGAGAGGCTCATATGTGACACACATTCTTATTATTTTGTTATAGTATATTATATATTAATGTATATGGATAGCTCATGGAATTAGTTATACGAGGTAGTAGTTTAACGTTGAGATTTCACTTTTTGTGATATAGGTGACAATACTATATACATAGGGGTTGAATATTATTATGAGGGAAGTTAAGTATATAAATATTATATTTGATTGGATTCTAAAAGTAGAAATATAGTGTAAAATAGTTTCTCCTATTCAAGAATATCATATATTGTTATCCTACTCTAAAAATCTACTCTATTTTTAAATATGTTTAATGTCATAACATTTTGACATTTGTAATATGTAATCTCTAATTTATTTATTTTATTATTTTTACGAATTAAATTCTTTATATTATAAACATTTTACAGTATACAAACAAATCTAAAATAGACTACTTTGAAAAAAGAATCTTATCTATACAATGACCATTTCATCGAATGAGAAATAAAAAGTGATTATATTCTTATTATAATTTGCAGCTATCAAAATCATAAAAGTACACCCCCAATTTTGATCTTTTATAAAAGTAGAAATTGTATGGAAGTTATCTATCAAACATAAGAAAAGTGTAAAAAATCTATTAAACATTTGTCATTTTATCAAATCTTAAAAGTGAAGATTTCAATTGATGATGGGTGCCAATACATGACTTGCTTTTTCCTTGTGGTGATAAAACACAAATCCCTTTCATGAAGACTTTTTGGGCAAAGCTACTTTTATTTACGTTGACCTTTGGGCAAATGGGATGCCACCATTCACGTGTATTGTGTCTTACTCAATCTTTACTTTGTATTTAACGTGTGGGTAAACAACCCCCCCTAACAACTAACATGCATCACCATTTGTCTCAAAAATTGGATTCCATTTCTAAATATGGTTTTTTTCATTGCATGTGTTTGCTTTTGGCTTCTCTTGCCCATGGTATTTAATGGTAGGTCTGGAATTCACACTCACACTTATCTATTATATGGAAAAAAATTATGACGGTTTGGTCATTTTAATAGCTTTTATTTTACGGTTTAAGAAAAATATTAATTTTAATTTTTTATAATTTATATTAAAAAATTTAAAATTTAAATATTTTTATCAATTTAATTAGTAATATATATTAAATATTTTATTTTTTATAAAGTAATACAAATAATCTAATTATTATTTTAAAATATATTATTATCAAGTTTATAAGTTCATATGAATTCCAACTTAATATAAATATCTAATAAACAATATAGAAACATGTATATTATATATTAATATTATAAATTAGAAATATATACAAAAATTTCAAATTTACTAAACAAGTTTTTAAAATTCACATATTATATTTGAAAAATATTGTAAATTAATATGAATATATAATATACAAGCTATATTAAATGATGGTCACCTAACAATTATTAATAATAAGATTTTAAATTTCATATTAAAATATTTTAAAATTTAGAAATATTTGTATCTTACTATTTTAAAATATTCAAAATAAATTTATATGTTATAATTAATTTTATAAGAATATCATATTTTATTATTATAAAATAAAATTCTATATTGTCTATAATATTTTTTTATGGTTTGTTAATAATTTAAAGTACATTATATTTACACTTTTATAAAAATAAGGCACAACACTTGCTAAATGTTTTGCAAATGGGGTTGCAAGTAAAGTGGGCTCTACCATGGAGGAAACTCCATAATTAAGCGTTTGAGCTAGAGTACTACTGGGATGGTGCCCTCCTAAGAAGCCCCAGTGCTATGAGCATCACCTAGATGCAATGAGTGCTAAGTGTTCCATTCGTTCTCATGAGAGATGGGTTCTTGTGAACCACTACTCATGAAACATGGGTCAATGAGTTTGACTTAAAACTACATAGTTGAATGCTGATAGCATTATAACAATTTGACTTGTTGTGGAAAATATCTCCTACTTATCAAAATATAGCTTCTCAATTCATATGATACAAAAAAATTTCAAGCTACCGTGTATAGTCCAAAATTTTAAAAATGACCATTACGACCATCAAATTATGGACGTAGCAGTTTTCATGTGTGCTTCTTGTCTTCTTTAGTGTTACGACGATTAATTAATTGGGCATGATGTTCTTAATATCGTAAAATAATTATCTATGTATAGAATATATGATATACTAAATAACTATCGATGATGGACCAATATAATTTAGTTAATGTTTATCATGTGAAAGATGATATTAATTTAAATAAGTTAGTATTATTAATAGATAAAATGATAAAGATAGCTATAATGATACTACTATTTTATCTTCTAGATGGTTATGTTTTAAAATATGATCTTTATCTTTAAACTATTACTAAAGTAAGATTAATAAGACATTTTTTTATGTATTATATATAAGATGCATGATTTATATAATATTAGCCATCATACAAATAGAAATTACGATGAAGAGTAGATATTCTCCTTTAGTTAGGCTTAGTATGAATGTGCTCATCCTTAAACATAACTACCTTGACTCCAGCATACAACTGTAATTAGCGGATAATGATGGACAATCATTCCCATAAAAATAGAGCGAACAAAGAGTCAAAGTTGCACTAACACCCCCCCTTAAGTCTAACTAAAGAGACAATACTAAATAAAGGAAGAAAAGAGGAAAGAGGGAAAACCTAGTGGAACAAAACCCCCCCTCAAAATTAACACTAACTCTTCTGTTGGAAACTGCAATTGAAGCAATTGTTGTATTGTCATTGATGTCAAACCTTAACTGGTACGACAGTTGCTATCTAAGAAATAACTATATTTATTTATTGATGAGAAGGATTAGGGCAAGCGTGATAACAATAGAACCTAGAGAAAGGTTGAGTTATTTGATACTTCAATGAGTACTTGATTATGTGGCACAATGATAAAATAATGTATTGTTTATCCAAGTAAGAAGCAAGACTGAACAAGTAGGCTTAACCAAGCAAAAGTGAAGAAATCTAGATTAAACCGAGTGATGTTAGTGTCGACCGAGCGCCAGTATATGTCGAGTAAATTCAGTGTTGACTGAGCATTAGTTTATTGTCGAGTGTCAGCATTAGTCGAGGGAGACAATTTGAAGAGATGACCAAGCCACACAGTGATGACTGAGGAGTTGAACACCATATTGACCGAGCATCAGTAATTTACATTTGAAGGAAGAATTCAAATTCCTAGTCGACTTAGTTGAATTCTTGGATTATGTAAATCGTGTTGACTTTATTAATTGAGTGTAAGGAGAATTTAATGTATGGTAAACCATTTTATTGTGGATTCAATGAGGAGATTGAAGATGTTTCTAGAAGGATGGATGAAGAACTTGAATGTTGGAAGGATTCGATGAATCTGACCTAAACCTAAGATCTACAAAGGAGATTAAGTGGCAAAAGATGAATCTACCTATTGAAGAGGTATAAAGGAAAACCTAAGTATGAGGTTAAACATTATGCTGATGTTATTGACTGATAAGTCTAAGCATAAGGCTGAAGGTGAAGGAGTTGATCAAAGTTGTGATTGCTTGAAGCAAAATTCATGTAGATCAGTGATGGAGATGGAAATGGAACTCAATCAGTAAGCCAACATATATGTGAAAATTGGATTTGTTATTTGCAAAGTGGGTTGTATGTTTTTCAGATCAGATACTACTGCTACTTTCTAACCATTGTATCAGTCAAAATCCTTTAATCAAGGTTGACCTAACAGTCATTGTTTAAATCCTTTCATCAAGGTTGACCTAATAGTCATTGTTTAAATCCTTTAATCAAGGTTGCATTCTGATGGAATGTACTTAAGTCCTCTAACAAGGCTCACTCCTAACAGGGTGATTGAAATCTTTTAATAGGGTCACACCTAGCAGTGTGTTTGTAAACCTTTAGTAGGGTTGGCTTTTCATAGAGCTCACTTTAGAAGAGTGAAAATATCAGTAACATGTTACAAAGTGGTTTTTCCCAAATTGGGTTTCCACTATAAATCTTGATGTCATACTTGTGTGAATGTTTCTATATTTTGCAAGTTAAATACTGTTGGATAGTGGACTGCATGTTATATGTTTCTGGCATACATTCTTTAGTGACCAAGTAGTGTTGGTGATTAGATCTAAGATTTTTGAAATGCTTAAAAGTTTAATTGATACATCTAGACCTGAGAACAACTGATTCACCCCCCCTCTATGTTGCTCTAAATCATATTAACAATTGGTATCAGAGCTATTGGTGCTTACAAAGAATAAGTTTAAAGGCACTTGAAGCAAATGATCAAGATGTATAAAAAGGAGGTACCAAAGTTGAATAAGGAGAACTTCCGAGCATGGCAGAGTCTGACGAAACTACATCTAGCTAGTATTGGTGACTCAACAAAATATTATGTTGAACATGACTATGTTGTACCTTTTGCACCTTTGACTACCGAGGAGATGAGAACAAAACATGAACACAACCAAGCAATGTTGGAGATTGCATATGCCTTAAGCTATCCCGAATTTGAAGACATTAAAGATTGCACAAATGCAAAGCAAATATGGGACACTCTTGCAAATATCTATGGTGGTGATACAAATGTACTAAGGGAAAAAGTTGAAAGCTTGAGAGGTAAGTTTGATGAAATGAAAATGTAAGAAGGTGAAAATATTGCTCAATATTGTGGTAGAATCAAGGAGGTAGTAAATGCTATTAGAGGAGCTAATGGAACTATTGATGATGAGACTGTTATTGGAAAGGTCTTGAGAACTTTGCTTCTTATTTATGCCATCATAATTTCAACAATTCAAGAATTTAGATGTAACCCTGGTAATGTTCTAATTCTGTAAAGTCTTGTTGGTAAGCTTACTACTTTTGAACTTTCTAACTATGATAACTACAATGTTGCTAATGTTGAATTTGCATTCAAGTCACAAATAGTTTTGCATAAGTCTAAGAGCGATAAAGAAAAAGGCATAAGTGATAGTGACACCTTTGATGAGGAACTAGAGGATCTCGAAGCTCTTATGGCCAGAAGATTGAAAAGAGGAAAATGAAAATATAAAGGTAAACTTCCTATCATATGTTTTTCATGTAACAAAGTTGGCCATATAGCTGCGAGATGTCTTGACAGGAATGGCAAGGATGAGGAAAGAGCAAGTAAGTACAAGGATAAGAGAGAAAATAGAGGTTACCGAAGGTACAAGGACTACAAGGATAAAGGTAAGAAATCATGTTATGTTGCTGAAGAGGAAACTGACACTGATAATGATGATTTTAAAATTGAAGTAGTTTATGTTGCTATGAAAGATGATTCTGATGAAGATGAGAAAATTGCACTTGTTTCTTATGTGAGAACATGTGATAAATGGATTATTGATAGTGGTTACTCACATCACATGACTGGTGATAAAAGTAAATTTGAAACCCTAGATCATTACAAAGGTAGAAGTGTTAAGTTTGGTAATGATGCACCATGTCCTTTAAAGGGTAAAGGATTAATTAAGCTAACTAATAAGATCACTTGTGAAAATGCTTATTGGGTTGAAGGTCTTAACTATAATTTTCTAAGTGTTTCACAACTTAATAGCACTGGTTACCGAGTGGAGTTTCATCATAGAAAGGATAAAATATTTGATGCCATTGGTGAACTAATTGGAAGTGGAGAACACACTAAAGGTAATTTTCGATCTAGATCTTTCTAAAGAGACATGCTTGTTTGCACAAATTGATGATGTTTGGTTATGGCATAAGAGGCTATGTCATGTTAACTTTGACAATCTGGTAAATAGTAGTAAAAAGAAGAAAGTTAGAGGTTTTTCGAGATTGAAGAAACCTGATAATGTGATGTGCAAACAATGCCAGTTGGGTAAAGTGACAAAGTCTAGTTTCAAGAGCAAGACATTTACTTCTGAAAATATTTTGGATCCGGTTCATACTGACCTTTGTGGACCTATGGGTGTACAAAGCTATTGTGATGCTAAATACTTTATTTTGTTTATTGATGATTACACTAGGATGATGATTGTAATGTTTTTAAAAGAAAAATCTGATGCATTTCAATTGTATAAGTGGTATTTGGCTAAGGTTGAAAAAGAAATAGGTAGAAACTTGAAATGTCAGAGATCTGACCGAGGTGGAGATTTTATATCAGATGAGTTCAATCTGTTCTACAATGAGAGAGGAATCAAGAGATAGATGTCTGCACCTAGAACACCTCCACAAAATGGTATAGTTGAGAGAAGAAACAGATCTATCATGGATTGTGCAAGGACACTAATGATTGAGAAAAATGTTGCACAAAAGTATTGGAAAGAAGCTATAAATAAGTACAAATGTTTATACCTTAAACCAAGACAAATAAAAAAAGGTACAAATGTTACACCTTATGAATTATGGCACGTTTATGCACCTAATGTAAAATACTTTAGAATCTTTGGGAGAAAATTCTATATATTAAGAGATAATAGGAATGGAGAGTTTGATGCAAAAAGTGATGAGGGCATATTCCTAGGTTATTCCAAAAAGAGTAAAGCTTACAAGTGTTTGAACACTAACACTAATAAAATTTTGGAAAGTGTAAATGTGAAAGTTGACAAATATGCAGAAAAAAATGAACAGGAAAGCAAAAGAGAACCTAAAGATTATAGATCTTTTTTCTCTATAGAAGGAGAGGTGAGTAACACACTTACACCTGATGCAAACTCATGGGTAAGCAATGTCGAGCATCAAGAAAATACTGTCGAGCATCAGGAGGATACTGCCAAGCATCAGGAGGATGTTGTCGAGCATCAGGAAGATGTTGTCGAACATCAGGAAGAGGCTACCGAGCAATTAGAAGCTGAATCTGATAATCTTACTGATGAACCTGAAGAGCAAGGATAAAAGAAATCTAAACCTACATCGGCACAGTATGTAAGAAGACATCACAAACCTGAGCAAATCATTGGAGATAAAAAAACTGGAGTTCTTACCAGAAGTAAGTTGAAAGATCCTACATGTTTATTGTGTGAGTTTGAGCCTAAGACAACAAGGGAGACATTAGAAAATGAAGACTGGATTCAAGCTATGAATGAGAAAATAGACCAAATAGAAAAGAATGATACCTAGACTTTGGTGCCAAGACTAGAAAAAAAAAATGTCATTGGAATGAAATGGGTATTCAGAAACAAGATTAATGAACATAGACAAATCACAAGGAACAAGGCAAGGCTGGTATGCAAGGGTTATGCACAAGAAGAGGGAATAGACTATGGGGAGACATTTTCCCCTCTAGAAAGATTAGGAGTGAGAACTCTACTTACATATGTTGCTTACAGAGATTTCAAGGTATACCAAATGGATGTTAAGTCTACATTTTTGAATGGTATATTAGAAGAAGAAGTGTAAATTGAGCAACCTAAAGGATTTGTTGATCCAAACAAGAAAAATATGGTTTGTAAGCTGAAAAAGGTACTATATGGATTGAAGAAAGCCCCTAGAGCATGGTATGAGAGGCTGCACAATTACTTGATATAGATTGGATTTTCAAGGACAAATGACAACAACAATATGTACATGAAAGATGAAGAAGGTAAAGGGATTTTGTTAGCTAAAATTTTTGTAGATGATATCATATTTGGAGGACAAGATGCCTTGTGTAAGAAATTTTCAAATGAGACGCAAATTGAGTTTGAGATGTCTATGTTTGGTGAGATAAAATTCTTTGTTGGTTTGTAAGTCTATCAGATGGAAAAAGGTATTTTTATCACACAATATAAATATGTCAAAGAGATACTGAAAACCTTTGGTATGGAGGATTCAAGGCCAATAAGTACTCCCATGGCTACTGGATAGAAACTGTCTAAAAATGATGATACTATTGAAGTAAACCAAACCCTATATAGATCCATGATTGGAAAGCTACAATATGATGTTCACATCAAACCAGACATAGCCCTAGTAGTTGGGATTGTGGCAAGATTCTCTACCAATCCTAAGGAAAGTCATATGATGGTTGTGAAGAGAATATTGAGATACCTGAAAGGGACAAAAGACTATGGACTGTATTACAAGAAGCATGAGAAATTTGAACTGAGAGTCTACACTAATGCAGATTGTGTAGGAAATGTTGATGATAGAAAAAGTACTAGTGGTGGAGCTTTCTTTCTTGGACACACATTAGTTTCCTAGACAAGCAAGAAACAAAATTGCATTTCCCAATCTACAGTTGAAGCCAAGTATGTAGTAGCTGCAGTGAACTATTAAAATTTGGTATGGATTAAGCAATTGTTGAAAGGCAAGAAAGAGGAGATCACTGAACCAGTTGTCATATACTTTGACAACATAAGTGCTATCAACATATCAAAGAATCCAATGATGCACACAAAGACCAAACATATTGCTATCAAGTATCATTACTTGAGGGAATTGGTACAAGATAAAGAGGTGAGAATGGAATATGTGAATACAAAGGAGCAACTAGAAAATATATTCACAAAAGCTTTACCTAAGGATGCTCATGAATATCTTAGAGGTAAATTAGGGGTGCTTCTCCTAACTGAGGTTGTCTAGTCAAGCTAGGAGCACTACATCAAATGTGTTGCATAGAGTATCTACCAAATTGATGTAGAAAAGGTCACACTTTAGGAGTGGCCTAGATTTGTGAAAAGTACAACAAAGCTAATAATCAGTCATAAGCAAGATGACAGATGGAGAAATATTGTTACTGAACTGACAAGATGACATCTACATCTGAAAGATGCAAGTTCTAGATACTACTTTGGCATTATTTTCAAAGAGGAAGAGATTCAGATGAAAACACATAAAAGAGGAAGTAATTCAAAGAATCAGAGGAAAAGAGAGACAAAAATGATTCAGAGGGAGTAACTATGTCAACGGTCAAGAAAGCTAGGCTAAGTGATTCAGAATTAGAATGAAGCTAAGGATATTGCAAATGTTTTTGATGCAATGACAAAGTTTTGGATTGGTTGGTGAATAATGTGTTATTCATATGGTGTTTCCATCAATGCCAAATAGGGAGATTGTTGGAAACTGCAATTGAAGCAATTGTTGTATTTTCATTGACGTCAAACCTTAACTGGTAAGACAATTGCTATCTAAGAAAGTACTATATCTATTGATTGATGAGAAGGATTAGGGAAAGGGTGATTATAACAATAGAACCTAGAGAAAGGTTGAGTTATTTGATACTTCAATGAGTACTTGATTATGTGGCACAATGATAAGATAATGTATTGTTTCTCTAAACTTAAGAAGTAAGACTGAACAAGTAGGCTTAACCAAGCAAAAGAGAAGAAATCTAGATTAAGTCGAGTGATGTTAGTGTCGATTGAGCGCCAGTATATGCTGAGTAAATTCAGTGTTGACTGAGCATCAGTTTATTGTCAAGTGTTAGCACGATGACCAAGCTACGCAGTGATGATCAAGGAGTTGAACACAATATTGACCGAGCGTTAGTAATTTACATTTGAAGGAAGAATTTAGATTCCTAGCCGACTTAGTTGAATTCATGGATTATGTAAATCGTGTTGACTTTATTAATTGAGTGTATGGATAATTTAATGCATGGTAAACTATTTTATTATGGATTCAATGAGGAGATTGAAGATGTTTCTAGAAGGATGGATGAAGAAATTGAATTTTGGAAGGATTTGATGAATCCGGCCTAAACCTAAGATCTACAGAGGAGATTAAGTGAAAAAAGATGAATCTACCTATTGAAGAGGTATAAAGGAAAACCTAAGTATGAGGTTAAACAATATGCTGATGTTATTGACTGATAAGTTTAAGCAGAAGGCTGAAGGTCAAGGAGTTGATCAGAGTTGTGATTTCTTAAAGAGAATTCCAAGCAGATCAATGATGGAGATGGAAATGGAACTCAGTCAGTAAGCCAACATATATGTGTGAATTGGATCTGTTATTTGCAAAGTGAATTGTATATTTTTCAAATCAAATACTACTGCTACTTTCTAACCATTGTATCAGTCAAAATCCTTTAATCAAGGTTGACCTAACAGTCAATTTTTAAATCCTTTAATCAAGGTTGACCTAATAGTCATTGTTTAAATCCTTTAATCAAGGTTGCATTCTAATAGAATGTACTTAAGTCCTCTAACAAGGCTCACTCCTAACAAGGTGATTGAAATCCTTTAATAGGGTCACACCTAGCAGTGTGTTTGTAAACCTTTAATAGGGTTGAATTTTGATAGAGCTCACTTCAGAAGAGTGAAAATATCAGTAACATGTTACAAAGTGGTTTTTCCCAAATTGGTTTTCCATTATAAATCCTGGTGTCATACTTGTGTGAATGTTTCTATATTTTGCAAGTTAAATACTATTGGCTAGTGGACTGCATGTTATATGTTTCTGGCATACATTCTTTAGTGACCAAGTAATGTTGGTGATTAGATATGAGATTGTTGAAGTACTTAAAAGTTTAATTGATACATTTGGACCTGAGAACAACTGATTCACCCCCCCTCTCTATTGTTCTAATTCATATTAACATATGCATGTCTACTGTGTGTGTGTAAATTATTTACAAATATTCATAAGACATTAATTCAACATGCTTTCAAATTAAAATCACTATATCTAACTAGTTAAACAATTCAAAATGAAAGCAATCGAAAGCATCTCACAAATCTCTAATTTCAAGGATTTGAGGTATGTTGTCAACTGCATTACGATCCTCAAATGAAAACCTATAAAACAAGAAAATGAAAAGATGGATGAAGCCATGATCTAGGATGTAAGAATGATACAAATTGATGCAACTTCTATCCTAAATGATCAAATTCACTCAAAACTTGATAAAATTCCTCCATTTTGATGTCAATAAATTGACTATAATGATGATGCAAATGCTAATTGATTAATTACTCTAACTGTACCTCCTATTTATAGTATTTCCTAATGTGTAGTGGGGTGAGTTAGATGCGAGTTTAATTAACTATGATCAAGGTAAGAGGTTGAGTTGTGTTTGTTGTGGTGTCCAATTTGAAGGGACAAGATTGATTCTCAAGATTGGATGTTCAGGATAGTAAAGCCTTTGAGTGATCTATGTGCACATTATCCTCTTCTCCAATTGGTTGATCCAATTTTTTCATGTAGTGGTAGGTGAGGAAATTTTGGAATAATTAATTAAAAAGAATTTATTAATTAGCCATGTATAAATATTGTATGGGTTGGATTTAATTATTTAAATGAACTATATAATCAACGTGTTAATTCAATTACATAGTTTATTTGATTATTTTTATTTTAATTAATCCAAATGGCTTGAATTTTGCTAATGTTTGTCTTGACCCTTTTTAGGTGTATACATCTACTACTATGATGTAGTGTCCTTTACTCCAAGAAGGATACACAAAAAATGAAATGTAAGAAATAATGAAACCCTCCACAATGTGTAGTCAATCGTACATGCTCAAAATTTGATGTAGAAGGTGGTCCATGATCTTTGAATAAAATTATTCACCTTAGAAAGAAACAATACAAAAGATGTATGAATGTAGTCTCCTGAATCTGAAAAAGAACATGTAGGAAGAAAACTCAAGATGTATGATGTCTTTGAAACCTACTCCATAGTTTTTGTGTTCCTATTGAAAGTTTTCATAATCAAATCAAACATTGTTGAAACTGACAATCTAGAATCTCCTAGAAACTGATGTAAAGCATAATAAAAAACTCATGTTCATCTCCTTAAAAGGCAAATAGATCTCCTCAAAATGTTTTGCAAATGCATCCAAACTCATATCAATCTATGAGGAATCATGTAGAGAATGAAGAAGAGGGTGAAAAGGTTCCCTCACAACAACTAAAGAAGAAATCACCTTCATCAAATAGAAGATGTATGAAATCAATATTGTCATATAGATACAAAATGAGGGATTCTACAAATAAAAATGAGATGTCTGATAGAAATTGACCCCAATGAACTGAATCTAGAACACAAATGATCCTGTTGTAAAGAATCATTGGAAGCTTTCAATGAAGCAACTCTAAACTCTGAAGAAACAACAAGTGCATACGGGTCAATAAACTGATCATCCAAGAAGGATGTTCCCAAAAAATATGGGATAAAAAAAATCTTAGTATCATCCATAGATAGGGTAGTAGATCTTTCTCAACATAATGATTCTCTATCGCTTCTTTGTAGGTTAAATAATTCTCTGAGGTTAGCTTGACAACAAAAGGATGAAAATAATTACTAGACATGATTAACCCCCCCATAAATGGAAATTTATCTCAGTTCATGATTACAAAAAACCACATTAGAGACAACTCCCAAACTAATGAAAAAATCTCATTCTATCTAATAACTCTTATTTGCAATAACTACAAAGAAAATTGAGGCTCCTTCTTCCTTGCGACCATGGGCTTTGATACCATGTATGATTTTATGCAATTGTAGCTACAAATATTTAGATCAGCAAGAAGAAAGAAGCAAAAATATGTTAATATAAGATAGAGCACAAAATAGAGCAGCTAAATAATGAAATTCTATTAATCATTATTTTATAATATGCATAAGATGCATGATTTATACAATATTAGCCACTGTACAAATTGAAATTACAGTGAAGAGAAGTTGTTCTCCTTTAGTTAGAATTAGTATGAATGTGATCATCCTTAAACATAACTACCCTAACTCCAGCATGCAACTACAATTAGCAATTAATGATGGACAATAATTCTCGTAAGAACTGGAGAGAACAAAGAGTCAAATTTATGCTAACACAATAGTCTTCTTACTTTGTTAGCATCTTTCTTTTTTCTTTTTTCTTTTTTTTTTGGGGGGGGGGGGGTTGTTCGAATAGGGTTTTCTCTCTTTCCTCATTCCTTTCTTAGTTATAATTAAGGGGGGGTGTTCGTGTATGTTAATGCCAACTTAATGTACGACACCAACTAAGTTCAGTTTTGACGGTGACCTCAAGTTATATTTCGTAATTTATGGATCACCATTCTTCCTTCGGTGAACTTGAGTCTAAGGCCATTTTAATGCCTGTGTTAGAGATAACTAAGGATATCTTAACTGTATTTTTATGTTCCATGCAGTGATTTTATATTGTATAAATCATGCATTGATATGTAGATTGTACATGAACAATGATTAATAAAATTTTATTCTTGACAACTCTGTATTTTTTTTCTATTTTTCCTACAAGTTTTGTTTCTTCTCTTGGCTAGATATAATTCATTTTGAAGGATTAGTTGCATAATTCTACATGTTGTATGGTGTTTTGGGGGGTTGAGGAGGAATGTGAGTTGATCCATAGCTATATGAACCACAACATTTCCTATGCTTGCTCATATATTTTGGACTTGATCAATTTGATTTCCAATGAGTATGCCTTGCGTAGTATTTTCATTATTTATATGTGAAGGAAAATATTGAATGGATTCTTGGCATGATTGATGTAATTCATTTTGGGGGTTACATGTAGCATTATATTTTTCTGCTAACCATATTACTATTTAACTTGTATATCCATGCATTCTCCTACATAAATGTCCTCCATCCTATGCAATGGTATCATGTTCAAGGGTTGAAAACATTCTTTCTAATTTAGTTCACCCTTTTTTTGTATTAGATATAATGAGATCAAAATACATCATCTATCTCATAAAGTTATATCAGATGAGGACTAACCTATTACATTTTACAGATGTATTCTTTACTATCCCTATGTTCCTATCCTATAAAAAAATGTTGAATGAATAGAGATTTGCAACCATATAGAAAATAGACGGTAGTGAAATATGTACAATATGAACAAAAATATTATCATAGGTTATGAGAAAGTTAGTTCACCCTTTTGCATATGTGAATCATTTTTTTAGGTGTTGTCAGAGCTAGTAGATGGGTTACAAATCTAGTTTTTGAACAATCTCATGTTAAATCCTTCCTTATGTAAAATCCATTGCATGCTACTCTTGGGTATTAAACTTTTGTTTTGTTCATGCCATTGTTTGGTCTATAGGAAACTTGTTTTAAGGGAATGGTTCCATTAAAGTGCTTTAGATTCCCCTGAGATACCACTTATCCTCAACAAAGCTCTCAAGATCTTGTCTTGGCCTGTGCACAGAAGAAACAAAGCTTTGTCCTTGATTTTGATTCAATTAATAACTTTGTCAAGCTCAAGTTTGTAAATTATAATGTTATTCAATTATTAAGACATTATTCTAAGCATTTTAAGTTATAGATTGTAAAGTTAGGTTGATAGTAATATATTTGAATAGTCTACATAGAAGTTAAAGATTGTTAACGATTTAAATTCTGTTGTTTCTTATAATAGAGGAAATGAGTTTGTTTAATTAAGTAGCTTAAGAAACTACTAGGAATTGTATATCTTTATTAGTTAAGGATTATAGATAGGAAGCATTTCTCTTTATGTTACTTGTTTTAAAAATGTTGATACATTATACTATATATTATACTTTTACAATAGGAAATGGGAAGCAGTGGGATATATAGATAAACAATCACTTCCCACTTTGTAATTTGCACATTAGGAAGGATATGGTATTTCCTTCCTTGATTATGTAGATGATGGAAGTATATAAGATAGAAATATTATAGATAGCCTATTAAGAAAGATACTAAAATTTTGATTAAAAAAACTGATATGAATTGATAATGAGCTAAAACTGACAGAAATGGAAATTAGAAAATGAAACAGAATTGTGACAAAAATTTGAGAAAAAGGTGGCCAAGACACATTCAGTTTGGTGACATGTCACAAGGACAGATCGAGTTTGGAAACACATCCCCAATGTTTTTGACTGGAACTTTCACAAAACCTGTGACTGTTCTTGTTCTTCATAAATCTGATCTAGTAGCTCTATATCTTGTTCTTGCACATAGAAAAATGGGAAAGAAGGTTGAAAAAAGAGCTTGCCTCAATCAAACCCCTATTGAGGAATCAACATTGAAATGAAATGAAGTAAAGGAAAGCATCTTGTCATGTAGTAGAGGCTAGATCTAGTAAATAAAGTATATCACACTTTATAAATGCAAATACTTTTTAAAATGTGATAAAGTATGTTAATGCAATAACTTTGACTAAACACAAAAACCCAAAAGGAAATCATGAAAAGATAAAATATTTTGGAAAAGATGTTGCAATCCATCACAATATTGGATTGAAGAGAAAGAAGAGAAGACTTGATTGATAAGGGATAGGTGTAGATCTCCTTCCTTAATAGAAAGTTCATTTGCTTGGCCTCCAATGGGGGAAAAAGCTAGATCTATGGAAGAAAACACCTTGATTTCTTGAGAGAAATGATTGCTTGAACTTGATGGCTCTTAAATGCTTGATCATTGATAGTAGATGGTGGATGATAACAATGGATGATGGATTCTTGATAATCAAACTTAGATTCAAAATGAGGAGAGATATGGAGTGTATATACATCTCACATTGTCTTAGGGAGTTAGAATCAAGCAAATCAACCACAAGACCACATTTCCGCCTAAACCCTTGAATGAGCCTCCAGGAAAAATTTGAGACCCATTCTATTGGGATGTGTTGGTAATGATGACATGTCTCTAGGAGAACGATCCTAGATTTGATCTAGGTGGTAGGGAGGTAAGGTAAGTGTGAGACTTCTGATGAAATCTCATTCTGGGCTCAAAGCATATCATGAAGGCCACAAATAAGTGTATATGACCTAGGTGAAGATATGAATTATGGGATTGGATGAAAAAGAGATAAATGCACCTAACAAAAAGGATCCTTCTTGAGTTAAAGCAATATTAAAAGGAATGAAAGATCCATATTTGAATTTAGGTATCTTTTAAGTGCTATATTCAGTCCTACCATAGAAAATACACTAAAATAGGCATAAAATGATCCAAAAATTGAACAGAAGTTAGGTGCTTACAATTTAGGACTATACATTTAGCCCCCACTTTAGTGGAAGTATGAGACAAGCTCATGCTCATGATATAGGAAGAAAGAGGGAAAGATAGAGAAGATCATAAATGAACTACAAAAAGATAAAAAATGAGTAAGTTTAAGGAAAGAAGCCCCCACAAAAAGCATCTCAACTCAAACATCCAAGCACAAGGGCACAAAAACAAAACAAAACAAAACAAAAGGACAAATAATCACAAAGGACACAAACACAAAAAGAAGTTAGCACTACCTATTGCAAGAAAATAAGTGACCACATAGAAAGGGAAAGAGAATCACCAAAGGTGATACAAAAATCCATGATCTATATTGGAGATTTCATAGATATATTAAATATATGCCTTGACATTGATGTTTTGTCATTGATGTCAACATATTCTCTTATTTTGACAGTGTTCCTGGTTTGTTCAGTAAAGTGTTTCGATTGGTTTGGCTACTATATTGAGTGTCAAATGTTGCACACTTATAGATATGTTTTTGGATTATGTAATTGATATTGTTTAAGTGTTAGAGGTTTGCATTATGATTTGAGTGAGTTATAGGTGATCTATCAAAGAACTATTTTTTGGTTGTTTAGGAAGTGTCAATGTTGCAATTGTTGGATCATTAATGCAATATTTTTGGTTGCTAACCTAGTGATGAGTTTAGGGAAAGGATTTGTGTCCCTAGCTCGAATGGTTCATGATTTGGATGCAGGAAAGCTATTTTTCTAGAGTGATAGAGGTTGTTGTTTGGTGTTCTCGATGAATAGTTGTGAGTTATAAGGAAAAGAAATTTATATTGCTAATGTGGTATTTCATGTTTCTTGTTGATGTTTCTAGATCATGTTCTATTTGTGTTGTCGGATTGCATTGGGTTGTGTGATTGGATTCAATTATTTTCCCGAGGCATGTTTACTATTTTTGTTCGACTTGGTGAGCTAGTGTGTTGTGAAGATTTGTGGTGAGATTTATGGATCACAGTGTGTTCATGGATGGAGATTTGGATCCTAGGTATGTCTTTTCCAGCATGTCTTAGATTGCATCATTATTTGCATTGTAATTCATTAAATATTTTGTGATTAAGGAGTTAAGGTTGATGGCGACCTTGTTCATGTTTCTAAGGTGATGAAGATGTATATAAAGATGTAATCAATTATAATTATGATGAGAGCGAGTAGATGTACGTATGTGTATTTGAAGAGGTATGAGTGGAATATAATAAGAGATTCATTACACTTTATTAGAGTTGTATTGGCATATCAAAGATGCTATTATTCAATTCATAGTTCAAGTGGATTGTTGTCCACAGTGGATTGTAGTCTATTTTTGGGTTGTATCCCTTGTTGTAGTCTCAGTGTTGTTTCCCTCTATTTTATTTTAGAAATAAGCTCTAAGAAGTTAGCCTAAATAAATGTGTATTCCTCATTGTACCTTTAATAGGGTTTTGTGCTAGTACATTAGCTTGTGGGTTTGATCCCCACCATGGTTTTTCCCTTAACTGGGTTTCCATGCAAAAAATTATGGTGTTATGTGTTCATGTGCTTTGTGGTTTAGTAATTTAATGTTTATCTTTCATATCTAAGTTGTATGATTAAGTTGTAGATGAAGTTTTTGAATTCATTAACACAACTGATTTACCCTCCACCTTTCATCTATGTGTGCTACCTTGTTTCTAACAATTGGTATTAGAGCTAGATCCTCTCTTTGAAACTTGACCACTTGAGGTGACCTGGGATGAAAGCCTTTAAGAAGGAGAGTCTGAGATTTGATGGAACCAACTACGCTATATGGAAGGGTAGAATGACTGCACATTTGAGATGCATTAGATAAGACTATTGGGAAGTTACAAAGAAATATTACAAGCCTCCTGCAAATATTTATACTGCTACTACTAATGAGAAGTAGGAATTTGAATGTAACATGAGAGAAAATGAAGCACTGTTGATTGCCTTATCATATGAAAAATATAAAAATGTCATGGAATTGGAGAATGTACATGAGATATGGATGAAATTGTAGATCTTACACAAAGAAGATGCCTATGTGAAGCAAGTGAAGCTACAAAGTTTGAAAGGAAAGCTTGAAACCTTGAGGATGAGAGAAGATGAAAATATCAGTATCTATCTACAAAAAGTGACTGAACTTATCTGTGGAATCAAATGTGCTAGTGGAATGCTAGAGGAAGATGAAATTGTCTCAAAGATAATACGATCCTTTCCTCCTTATGACAACAAAGTTACTTGTATTGAAGAAATCAGGACCATGACTACTATGACAAGAGATGCATTGGTTGGAATGGGAAGAAATCAAAGAAGATGAGAGAAAGATGAAAGGGATAGACACCCTAATTACAAAGAGAGTTCCTAATGGATTAGGTAAGTATGAATGGAAGCTACTTTTGAAATGATTTTCATGCAATACGACTAGTCATGTTTTTTCTAGATGTCATGAGAGAGTACTAAAGTGTAAAACTATAAAGTTTTAGTCTAAGTATCATAAAAAATATTATTTATCTATTGTTGAAGGTGTAACTGATGATAGATCTAAGAGTGAAGATGATATTGTGTTCATTGATATTAGAAGTGAAAATCCCACTTTCTTGAATGAGGAAAAGGCCCTAGCTACACATGTTGAAATAAAAGATGAATGGGTAATAGATAGCAGTTGTTTACATCATATGACTAGAGATAAGAACAAATTTGTGAAATTGGAAAAGTATGATGGTGGTGTTAATATTTGGTAACAATACTCCTTGTTTCATTAGAGGTAGAGGTTCGATTACACTTGATGGTAAACATAATATTGATGATGTTCTATATGTGGAGGGGTTGAAGCATAATCTTTTGAGGATTGGACAACTTGTTGATAAAGGATACAACTTAAAATTCAAGGATAGAAAGTGCACAATATTTGGAAGCTCCAGAAATAAAATTGCATAGGGTACCAAGACTAGAGGTAATGTTTTTCATTTGAATAGAATAGAGAATAGATGATTGATTTCTAAAATTTATTCTAGTTGGTTGTGGCACAATTTTGTCATATGTAAACTTTGATAATATTATGAATATAAGTACTAAAAATGTTATGAGAGATTTGCCTAGATTGTTGAAGCTTGATAATGTGATGTGTAAGGAATGCTAGTTGGGTAAGGTAACTAAATCTACTTTTAAAAGAAAGACATATTCTTCAAGTGGATTGTTAGATTTGGTGCATACATATTTATGTGGTCCTACTAGGACCAGGAGCTATTATGGAGATAAATATTTTATACACTTCATTGATGATTACTCAAGGATGATGTGGGTTACATTCTGAAGGATAAATCTGTAGCTTTTGATAAGTTCAAGATCTTTAGAGCTATGGTTGCGATTGAGACTGGATTGAAGATAAAATTCCTAAGATTAGACAGAGGTGGAGAATTTACTTTAGGAGAGTTTGATGCATAGTGAGGAGCATGGAATAAAGAGACATATGTTAGATCCTTGGGCCCCTTAGAAGAATGGAATTGTAGAGAGAAGGAACAAATCTATTCTTAACACTGCAAGGACCATGATGATAGAAGGAAATGTTTTACAAACCTATTCTAGAGAACTAGTGAGTACTACATGATAGGCCAACACTGGGGCAAATAATTAAAAAATAATTAACAATTTATGATGAAGTTCGGCTGGTCTATACATGTCAATCTAAGAGCGTAAGCTTGCGAAAGGTGTCTGAGCAATATGCTATCAAGGGATGATAGTTGTGAGATGAGGGTTTATGAATGCATCTACAACATGCGAAATTGAATCTATGAAAAGCCAAGTAAATCCCAGCGACAGGAACTGTCACTTCCTGGCGACAGGAACAACAGAAAAATAAATTAATATTAACAACTACGAGGATAACAAATGTAACAAATCACAAATTCAACTAATCTAGAGGAAACAATACCAACACCAGTTATATAACTAATCTAATATAATAGTTTACTAATATAAATCTGATAATGCTATATTGATTTATCTCTTAATATGATAGCAAATTTAGAATATGCTGGTTATTATTAATAATATGTATAATAATGAGAACGTGATAATCTATCTTACCCAGCTATGATATTAATCTAACAGCAGAATTATTTATATAGACTAACTATTGAATTGGAGAGAAACCTTATTCTATTAACAATCAAATAAACCAAACTTAAGCTACAATAATTATCAACACACAATCTACAATAATTCACAATACTAATAACCTCACCAAACATTCCAAGAGCGGGCCCTTTCTCTGGTCTGCAAGGTGAGTGGAGAATGATCAGGTTCTACACTGCTGCAACCATGCACAAACTGATGTTTTTATTTATTTCAAAATAATGTTGTTCAGACCTACGTACAACAGTTCCTTTTACAGAAATCTATATATTCAAAACCTACTTCCCTCCTGCTATGATATTTGACCATATATATATATCATTGCTATAAAACAAACTCTAAACAAAATATGTACGTGGCTGGCTTACGGCCAAGCAAATATAACAAAACAATGCCACATAAATTACATTTATAACTGCACATAAATATAGGAAACTAAATAGTAATAAAGTTTCCCACGTGAGTATGTGCAACAGAATTTTGCCTTGGTTATTTTCTATTGTTTCCCTTGCATGGCTGGAGGTCATCGTGTGATGGAAACAAAGGTAGATATTAAGTAGTTTAAACTCCATATAGATTGTAATACATGTGTCCAACCAGCATATATTCTCCAATGAGATTACAGCAGTAGACATTTTATTCTGGAAGAATAATAGTTCACATCCAAATGTGACAGGAAGTTACAGTGCCAACTAGCAGGCGACAGGAAGTTGCAGTCCCAACTGGCAGGCGACAGGAAGTTGCAATCCCGACTGGCAGGCGACAGGAAGTTGCAGTCCTGACTGACAGGTGACAGGAAGATCTATGCCACAAATAAACATGCTACAATAATAAAGATTAGTAAAATGCAATCAACAATGAATTTTCCATATTTTAATACCAAAACAATATTAAACACTACTTATTTATATTAAACTATATGCAACATTATAATGGTAAAATGGAATGAAATAGGATAGAAATGGAATGAAGAAGTAAGTAGGAAAGTGCGTAAGATGGATTAGAATAGGGCATTAAATAGGTTATAATTGGCTCTCATCATTCCCCCCAACTTAGCTTATTGCACGTCCTTGTGCAATCATTATAATCATGAGGTCTTTAGTTTTAACTGAAAGCACTTTTAGGTTTATGGTGTTTAACTTTGTCTCCACCTCGAACCATGACAACTCATATAAACACAAATCCCTTTCTTTTCTTCACATGAAAAGCTTTCTTATTTTTTTCTTCTTTCATAGGGATATCTCTTTTGTTTTTGTTTTTGTTTTCTTTTCTTTGCATTTTTGATAGCATCATGGTTCAAAATGTTTCACATAGGAGAAATTATCCCAATTTACACAAGAGAGGTTTAAATGGGTGAAGTGGGAGAGATAAGAGACAAAAAAAAGGCTAATATATGATGGGTTTAGTAAGGGTGATGGATGGAAGATAATAGAGTGACATTCCTCCCCCCAACTTAAAGGTTGACCGTCCATGGGAAACAAGGAGAGGATAAAGAGGGGTGTTGCACAATGATCAATATAATAAGTAATACCAATAAAGTTAAGAGATAAAATAAGGAAAAACAAAATTGATTGATTTACCAACATGCATGTGCAGAGAGACCAAGGCTGGAACATAGAGTAATTCAGCAACCAGGACCACCAAAATGGATGAATCATCAATAATGAAGGAAGATAGGCATCCAAAACTGTACTGTAACACCACAAAAGACCACCATCTGACTGAAAGCATCAAAGAGAAGACCACTGGAAGGAACCAGAAAATTGGGACCAAGAAGGCAATCTGAGGGACCACCATCATCAAACTGAAAGCAATGTAGAACAAACAGTGGGTAGCACATTCCACTAAAACACCTCAATTGAGCAGGTAGCACATACTATGGGTGATCAAAGTGTTGATGACCATGCTAAAGAAGAAATTCAAGAGGGAGTGACAGGAGGTCCCAAGAGCTAAAGAACCACAAAATCCATTGAATGTTCCTGAAAAGAATGATTAGTAGAAAAACCAAGAACACCAATTATTGCATTTTTCATTTTTCAATATATATTTTTTCTTTTTCTTTTTTTTTTTTTTTTTTCAATTTTTGATAATGACAAGTGACTGCTGGCAAGCCAGTTTTCAATCACTCACCGCTTAATGGCGCTGTAAAAATAGTTTTCACCATTAAGAATTTATTTTGCAATTAATAACTGCCAGAAACTAGTTTTCAGATATTAACTGGCCAACAATGCCCGAAGGTTTTCATTGTTGGATCTTTTTATTGCTTTTTTCTCTTTTTTTTTTCAATTTTTTCAATAAATGCATAGAATGACCAAAAAGAATGAAATTTTGACATGGATGATGAAAAATGATACCATCCAAAACTTGAGTTTTGTCCATGACCACGCAGAAGGTTCTGTTGAAACTTGATTGATTCACAAACTTGAAATGATGACTAGGAATAATCTCCACAAAGTTGGGAACACTGAAACACTGCACTATCAACCTTGATCTATGTATCTCTTGCCACTGAATTTAAAATCTTCTTGGAGAACTTTGAAACACACTAGCACACTTGGGTAAGATAATCACTCACAATGATGTTGATACTCATATTTCTCTATGATGACAAAATAGGATGACATCTCATGAAGATATGAAACCCTATTCTTTTGAAGTCTGTGAAATATCCATTGTAGAAAAATGTAAAGTTGTGAGTAACACACCTTCATTACCAAATACATGGGTATGGAGGAAACACCAATGGTAGTCACCAGTGTGTCTGTAGAACTCTAGAGAGACACAACTTGAGGAAGAAGTGTAGTAGTTGGCACTGTATTCAAAGTATCATCAGATGTGTTATTGAATAATCATGAATCTCATAGACCATGCTGCATATTTTCCTCCATGTGATTAATCACCAAAGAAAGGAAATCTCATCTCAAAGTGGTGAACTCCCTATGTCAAAATTTGCATGTGATCTTGAATAGTGAAGCACCAGTGAAATGGATATGCACCAGACAGCTAGCAAGCCCACACGATGTGAACAAAGCCAACATAGTGTGTTATGCAATGCTTGTGTAGAGAAGCATCATTAATTAGTATCATCACACCACAACAAGAGACTTGCAACCATATTCCCAAAACCAAGCACATCAAGTATAGTAAAGCAATTTTACCCAATTAATAACCCTACCATTAAGTGAGTAATGCATTTATACAAATGGTAGGTAGAGTTACTGACATGAATAGATACTTGAGAGAATGGATAAAATCTTGTGTTCATATAATAGAAATGCTAATTAACACTAGAACACATACCTTGAATTGTTGAGATGTCACATGTCGAGGACCAATAAAACAATCAATGAAACTTGATTGAAAATCATCCAAGAATCACAAATTTGGAGGGATTCCCCCCAACTTAACTTCATGCTACAAGGTCACAAAATCATTAGGATAACCAAATAAATTAGGTAACCCACAGAGAGTAACACATCATTAGCATTTTTGTGAGCCTTTTTGAATGATAGATAAATCAAATATTTCAATAATTCAATGGATGTCCTCCCAAATTAACTACAAGATATAAAAGCATAGGGAATTTGAATTATCCAAGGAATCAAGAAATGGATTTAGTACTTGTTATCAATGAATGATCATCATAAGATACAAGAACCAAGAATGAAGAATATATGGATATTAATACCTTGATCCTTGCTAAATAAATGAATCATCCATAGTTTATTTGGTTATCTTAGGACAATGGAAAGAATCAACAATGAGGAATAATGATCATCCAGTTTTAACATATTGGCCATTAATGCATAGAATCCCGTATGATAATGCTTAATCAATTATTGGTCCCAGATCAACAAGTATGTGAGGGATGCATATTTTAACCATAGACCTCCAAATATCAATATGTATAAGTATAGAACTAATAAAATATAGATCTTGGAGGATATGGTAGCATATCTGTGAAATATGGAATGTATATGGCTTAAAATTACTTAGTGCATGATTGATATTATCACACATACTTATGAGTCCAATTGATGTAATTTGAAGTATGGGCTCATTTGTAGGCATTTGTGATTCACTAAGTGGAAAAGAAGAACAAAGTTGATTATAAGTCAAGAAATGATATTGTTCTTCTAATTTAAGTAAACCAAAATCATATGCCTTAAGTGCATCAATACACTCCAATATTGATTTTTCAATTTCAAGCACATCATTAGATTGTATAGGGATCCTTGAAAGCTCAATATTATATGTGTTTTCAACCACCTTATTATGAAGTGTTGTATGAGGCAATATAGTTTCCTTTGGTGGATATGGTGGAGTGGGTAGAATATGATGTGAATGAGATAATGAATATGGTAAGAAGTATGAAGGAGATAAAGTAGATGGGAATAAGTAGGATGGGTGAAATAAAGGTGGTAAGGATGGATATGGTTGTTGTTGTGAGTATTCATGATTCATATTATGTGGGTAATTATATTTTGAAGAAATGTGATGGCTTGGTAATGAAATAAAGTGACAATCTATGTTACCAACATAATGCATACCTTGATCTTCTTGGGTTGGTATTTGACATGGAGTACTAGGTACAAGGAAGAATTGTTCATGTTCATCCTTATCATGGCAAGGTTCACAAATGTCTTGTACTTCATTCACCATTTGCTCTTGATTGTTCAGGCATATGCACTGATCATCTTTCCTGTAGCAATGAGAACAACAAGTGGTTAAAATTTCATCCTCAAAATCACATTGCTCTAAGAATTCATTAATAATTTTCTCATGTTCAAACATAGAGATAGAATTCTTGCATATCTGTGATAATGGAAGATCAAGATCAGTAAAGATGCATTCATTAGGTAGAGAGGGTATTAAAATATCACCTTTGATCGGCGCGTGTTCCCCACCAATTTCTTCTTTTGTTTTTAAATTTGAAGGCGGGGGTCTGGGGGTGGTAGCCACCAGTGGGGTCAAGGGGCAACGCCCCTTGCGGGGTCCTGGGGCAGTGCCCAAGGTGTGCTCCCTATCGCAATACAGGGTGGGGTCGAGGGGCAGCACCCCCGACGCCAAGCACATTTTGCCTCTTGTGTTCCCTTCAAATTTTGCATTTTTGAAGCAATTTTCAACCAAAATTGATGGACTTGAAAAACCTTGAAAATGCATCATTTTTAACATTTTTTTTCAAAATATGCTTGTCTTTACCAATAACTCACAACAACTTATGATAATGTAAAATTTAATTAACTTCTAAAGCAACTAATGAATCTAATTTCTGAGGCCTACTTGCAAACTCTAAAACAAAACTCTAAAGCAATGCATCTATATGATTTAAGCAATGCAAATTAAGATTAGTTACTTAAGCAAGGCTAGCAATTGCAAAAGCGTTCATCCTAACGCATTGTTCCTAACTCAAATCAGCAAACTAACATGCCTTTGACACCTTTCCCTGGCAGCGGTGCCAAAATGATAGGCCAACACTGGGGCAAATAATTAAGAAATAATTAACAATTTATGATGAAGTTCGGCTGGTCTATACGTGTCAATCCGAGAGTGTAAGCTTGTGAAAGGTGTCTGAGCAATATGCTATCAAGGGATGATAGTTGTGAGATGAGGGTTTATGAATGCATCTACAACATGCGAAATTGAATCTATGAAAAGCCAAGGAAATCCTAGCGATAGGAACTGTCACTTCCTGGCGACAGGAATAGCAGAAACATAAATTAATATTAACAACTACGAGGATAACAAATGTAACAAATCACAAATTCAACTAATCTAGAGGAAACAATACCAACACCAGTTATATAACTAATCTAATATAATAGTTTACTAATATAAATCTGATAATGCTATATTGATTTATCTCTTAATATGATAGCAAATTCAGAATATGCTGGTTATTATTAATAATATGTATAATAATGAGAACGTGATAATCTATCTTACCCAGCTATGATATTAATCTAACAGCAGAATTATTTATATAGACTAACTATTGAATTGGAGAGAAACCTTATTCTATTAACAATCAAATAAACCAAACTTAAGCTACAATAATTATCAACACACAATCTACGATAATTCACAATACTAATAACCTCACCAAACATTCCAAGAGCGGGCCCTTTCTCTGGTCTGCAAGGTGAGTGGAGAATGATCAGGTTCTACACTGCTGCAACCATGCACAAACTGATGTTTTTATTTATTTCAAAATAATGTTGTTCAGACCTGTGTACAACAGTTCCTTTTACAGAAATCTATATATTCAAAACCTGCTTCCCTCCTGCTATGATATTTGACCATATATATATATATCATTGCTATAAAACAAACTCCAAACAAAATATGTACGTGGCTGGCTTATGGCCAAGCAAATATAACAAAACAATGCCACATAAATTACATTTATAACTGCACATAAATATAGGAAACTAAATACTAATAAAGTTTCCCATGTGAGTATGTGCAACAGAATTTTGCCTTGGTTATTTTCTATTGTTTCCCTTGCATGGCTGGAGGTCATCGTGTGATGGAAATAAAGGTAGATATTAAGTAGTTTAAACTCCATATAGATTGTAATACATGTGTCCAACCAGCATATATTCTCCAATGAGATTGCAGCAGTAGACATTTTATTCTGGAAGAATAATAGTTCACATCCAAATGTGACAGGAAGTTATAGTGCCAACTAGCAGGCGACAGGAAGTTGCAGTCCCAATTGGCAGGCGACAGGAAGTTGCAGTCCCGACTGGCAGGCGATAGGAAGTTGCAGTCCCGACTGATAGGTGACAGGAAGATCTATGCCACAAATAAACATGCTGCAATAATAAAGATTAGTAAAATGCAATCAACAATGAATTTTCCATATTTTAATCCCAAAACAATATTAAACACTACTTATTTATATTAAACTATATGCAACATTATAATGGTAAAATGGAATGAAATAGGATAGAAATGGAATGAAGAAGTAAGTAGGAAAGTGTGTAAGATGGATTAGAATAGGGCATTAAATAGGTTATAATTGGCTCTCATCACTATAGTCTATACATTGAACTGAGTTTAGATATAGAAAGGAAGTAGTAAGACACCTTATGAACTATGGTATGGTCATGTCCCTACAATGAAGTATTTTAGACAGTTTGGAAGAAAATTCTATATTAAGAGAGATGAATACTTAGGTAAGTATGGTCCAAGATGTGATGAATGTATCTTTCTTGGTTATTCTACAAAGATAAAAGTATATAAGTGTTTTAACAATCGGTTGAGAAATATAGTTGAAAGTGCTAATATGCAAGTTGATAAAAGTTAGCAGAAATAGGTTAGATAATGCAGTTATGACTCAAATAAAAAAGAGGAAAGTTAGGTTGTGTAAACATCAAATCTAAATTAGAATTAGAGTGGATTAGTAGAATAGGACAAGAAAGTTGCAAATGAAGAAGAAGTGGAAACACAAGAGTCTTCTATAAAATAAAATCTAAAGACTGCAAGGTATGTAAGGATGAATCATTCAGGAAATCAAATTATTGGTGATAGGAATCAACGTGTTTTAACTAGATGTAGACATGCTAGAAATAGAGAAGAAATTTTCTTGATCTCTAAATTTGAACCCAAAGATATTGATGAAGCATGCAAAGATGAAAGTTGGGTTAAGGAAAAGGAAGAAGAGATAGAATAGATTGAAAAGAACAAGACATGTATTTTGGTTCCTAGACCTAAAGATAAGAATGTGATTAGAAATAAATGAGCATTTAGAAACAAAATGAATGAATATGGTGAAGTGGTAAGGAATGAAGCTAGACTTTTTTACAAAGGATATTCACAAATGGAAGGTATTGACTTTGAGGAGACCTTTGCCCCTATTGCTAGAATTGAAGTAGTCATAATTTTTTCTTGCATATGCTAGTTACAAATATTTCAAGGTATATCAGATAGATGTTAAGTCTGTATTCCTAAATGGAGAATTGGAAGAGTAAGTCTATGTTGAGAAGCCTAATAGTTTTCCCTTGACTGATCAAGGTGATATGGTTTTTCGATTGAAGAAAGCATTGTATGGATTGAAACAAACATTGAGTGTTACAAGTAGTGGTTGTCGTTGCACCAAAAGATCGACTTGTCAATGTCCAATACAAACACTAGACTTATAGTAGACACATGAGGTAGTTAAGAGATGTCATGAATCCTGAGGGGAGCAATGACCATTATGCAAAAACTTTCCCCCTCAATGCTATTCAAGGGGATTTGAATCTGTGACCTAGCTCTGATACAAATTTTTAAAAGTAGTGGTTGTTGTTGCACCAAAAGATCAACCTATTAATGTCTGATATAACCACTAGACTTATAGAAGACACATGAGGTAGATAAACCATGTCGCTAATCCCGAGGGAAGTGCTAACCATTATGCCAACACAGAGAGTTTGGTATGCAAAGGTTAGGAAAATATTTATTGAGACTTGTTTTTAGTAAAGGTACTAATGCTAGTAACTTGTATTAAAAAATTGATCATGATAATAACTTGATTGTTGGTGTGTTTGTGGATGATATCATTTTTGTTGGAAAAGACAAGTTGAGAACAAAATTTACTAATGAGATGAAAAAATAATTTGAAATGTCTATGATATGTGAGATGTAATTCTTTCTTGGTTTATAAATTACTCAATCTGAAAAAGGGATTTTCATATCATAGTCTAAATATGTTTGCAAATTATTGAATAAATTTGGTATGGATGACTCTAAACCAGTTGGTACCCCTATGGTTATTGGTTGCAAGTTGACAAAGAATGATGGTTCTTCGAATGCTAATTATACAAGGTAAAAATCAATGATCAATGGATTGATTTAATTGAAATAGACTAGACTTTATAAAATGCTATTTGTATTGTTGTGAAATTTCAATCAGAAAAAAAGGAATCAAATGTTATTGTTGTTAAAAGGATATTAAAATATTTGAAAGGGACAGTTGACTATGGCATATGGTATGGAAAGGATGATGATTTTACACTGGGTAATTTTACTTATGTGGATTGGGTAGGTAATGTGGATGACATAAATAGTACAAGTGGAGGAGAATTTTTCTTGGGAAAAAGGTTAGTCTCTTGATCCAGTAAAAACAAAAGTTGTATATCATAATATACTATTGAGGCTGAGTATGTTGTTTTTGTTGTTAATTGTACACAAGTAGTTTGGATGAAGCAATTGTTGAAGCATGTCAGAGTGAACTTGTAAAGCCTATTATTATTTACTATGACAACTCAAGTGTTATCAATATTCTAAAGAATCTTGTATTGTATTCTACAACAAAGCATATATCTATCAAGTTTCATTTCTTGAAAGACAAGATGAGTGAAAGGGAAGTTAGATTGGAATATGTTCCAACTAAAGAGAAGATTGTAGATATGTTCATAAATCCCTTGCCAAAGGATACTTTTGAGTATCTCCAAGGTAAGCTTGGGGTGATGGACCCTCCTGATTAGAGCTAGAGATGCATGGAATTTCATTGGTCCTATAATTTCAAAGAGATTATCATTTACTTGGATTGATGTTTTGGTGGCTACTACTCAGGGGAGTAGTTAGCCTTGGGAGGTATGTTTATTTTGAGATATTCAGTTGTTTTTGGCCTCTATGACTTAGTGCATATATGTGCCTTTTTCATTGATGTCAAAGGGGGAGAGATAGCCATGTGAAAAATAGTGTGAGAGAATTTTTTTATTGAAGACTATTTGAGGGAGATATATTATAAATATTTTTGGTAGTACTGTTGATATAGTTTCTTTGTGGATTGATTTGGTTTTTCACATCATATGTTGCCATCAATACCAAAGGGGGAGATTGATGGAAATTTTTGAGATATATTTCATATATGTTCTGACATTGATGTTAACATATTCACTTATTTTGACAATGTTCCTGGTTTGTTCAATAAAGTGTTTGGATCGGTTTGGCTACTGTATTGAGTATCAAATGATGCATGCTTGCATATATATTTTGGGATGTTTGTACTTGACCTTGTTCAAGTGTTAGAGGTTTGCATTATGATTTGAGTGAGCTATAGGTGATCTATCAGAGGACTATTTTCTATGTGTACATGATGCAAAGGAGGATGGGGAGAGGGGCCAAAGGAACACCCTAACAAGATCCACCTTGCAGAACAACATGCAAAAGAAACAACACCAATAGTGAGAGAGAGAATGCAAATGCTTTTCATATATTAGATCTTCAAATTGGTTCATACATGTTGGGCTGTAAGACCTTCCTGATTTAGGTCAAATATTACAATCAAGTACATAAGTCCTCCAACATGCGAGGATTTTTCAACAATCTCTAATCTTCTATCTTCTATCTTCTATCAAAACTCCCCTCAGAACTCACTCCCTCCTAAACTACAACCAAAGAACTACATTTATACAAGAGGATACCGATCCAAGTCAGCCTTCAGATACACCATCAATGGAAGGAATGGCCAGATCTAGGTCCACACACTTCCCAATGATATATACTAGTATTAAATCCATGACCAAAATTAATTACACAAGTCGGCCTCAATAGAACTCCAAAACAAACAACTCGGTAAGAAAGGATAACCAAGCTCCAGACAAGCATCACCGAGCACCAAGGAATTAACCAAGTGCTAGAGGGATGACCGACCAACTCGGTCAACAAAGAAAACTAAGCAACACTGAACCAACTTGGTCAAAGAAGGAACCAAGCAACATAGAAAAACTTCAAACATCTTTTTGGTGACACATGATTTCCAAGGACCCGAGATGCTCCTACATTAGACACCCGGGGTTATTTCAAATGATTCTCCAAATCATGAAATAGGTATGATCTGAGCTACATCCAACTCAGATTGTGAAATCCATGAACTGTCTTCAATCGGTCTATTCTTCCACTTTACTAGATATTCCATATACTATTTTCCTCTTGTACTTTTGCCAATTCTTTGCTCCAAAATATGCTCAACCTCTTCATTATGCTTCTTAGGATAATCCATCAGTACTGTCATGTCTTCATCAGGTTCATGATACTCATATAGATTAGCAATGTTGAGTATAGGTGATATATCCATGTCATCAGGAAACTCAATCTCATATGCATTTCCACTGTCAATTTTTCTCAAAATCTTGCAAGGTCCAAACTTCTTCATTTTCAGCTTCCCATATGTTCCAACAGGAAATCTACCTTTCTTCAAATGAACCATCATTTCATCATCAACATCAAAAGTCTTATGTCTTCTTGATCTATCATCTTTGTCTTTTTATTTCTGATTACTCTTTTCCAGCTTATGTTTCACATCTTCATGCAATGTCTTCATGTACTCAGCAAATTTTATTGCTTCAGCACTTCTCTTTCTTTCATCAACAATGTCTCTCAACTCAGATATACCTCTTAGTTGTATGCCATTTACAATCTCAAAAGGTTCTTTTCCAGTACTCCTATTCACTGAATTATTGTATGAAAACTTTGCGTGTGCCAACACAAAATCCCAATTACTTGGTGTGTCTCTAACTAAACATCTCAAAAGATTTCCCAAAATTCTATTCACAACTTTCGTTTGTCCATCAGTTTGTGGGTGAAATGTAGAACTATATTTCAACTTGGTGCCAAACTTTCTCTAAAGGCTCTTCCAAAAGTATCCAACAAATTTACTATCTCGGTCAGAGATAATACTCCTCAGTAATCCATGCAATTTGACAATGTCCTTAAAGAAAAGATCTGCTATATGTACTACATTCGATGTCTTTCTACAAGGTATAAAATGTGCCATCTTAGAAAATCTATCCACAACAACAAATATAGAATAATCACCTCTTACTATCTACGGTAAGCCAAGAACAAAATCCATACTAATGTCAATCCAAGGTGTCTCAGGGACAACAATCGGTGTATACAATCCAGTATTATGACTTACTCCTTTTGCAACTTGACAAAATCCACAACTTTCACAAATTTATGAACATCTTTATACAACTGTGGCCAAAATTATTTCTTCTTAAGCAAATTCAATGTTTTATCAACACCAAAATGTCCAGCCAAACCACTACTATGTTTCTCCTTTATCAAATTAGTTCTCATTGGTCCTCTCGATATACACAACTGAATACCTCTAAACAACATACCTTCTTGAATGAAATATTCTTCCCATTTAGTACTTGATTGATCTTGGATATTCCTCTGCACTTTCTCCATAGCTCAAAAAAATCAGGATCAAATTCATAAGAATCTCTCATGTTATCCAAGCCAAGAACTTTAATTTTCACTAGGTCATCAAAGATCTCCTTCTACTCAATGCATTAGCAACTTGGTTAGTGACTCCACTCTTATGCTTTATCACAAATTTTTAACTCTGCAAATACTCAACCCATTTCATATGTCTCTGATTCAACTTACTCTGACTACCCAAATACTATAAAGCCTTATTGATCAGTATACAACACAAATTCACTCAGCATCAAATAATGTCTCCATTTCTTCAGGGCTTGAACAATAGCATAGAATTCTTGATCATACACAAAATATTTTCTTCTTGCATCATTCAACTTTTCACAAAAGAAAGCAACAAGTTTACCTTCTTGACTCAACAAAGCTCCTATTGCACTTCCACTTGCATCACATTCCACTTGAAATAGCTTATTGAAATCAAGTAATGCCAAAATAGGAAATTCAACAACCTTCTTCTTCAGAGTCTCAAAACTTTTATCAACTCCATGTGTCCATTTGAGTTCTCTTTTGTCTCCTCTCATAGTCTCAGTCATAGCATTACAAATTGAACTGAAATTCCTTATGAAATTTTGGTAAAAACTTGCCAAACCATGAAATGATCTTACCTCACTTGCATTTTCAGGTGTAGGCCAATTCAAAATAGCTTCAACCTTTTCAGGATCCATCTTCAAACCATTAGATGAAATAGCAAATCCCAAATAGAGGAGATTGTCTATTTGGGATTTGTGATTTGTGATTGTCTATTTGGGATTTGTGATTGTCTATTTGTGACAAATCCTTCAACAATCTTTCCTCACCCTGATCCATCATAGGTGTAGGTTCTACATCACCTTGTTCTACCTCAATTTCATCATCACTAACATCTTTAGGATGTCTTCCTCTTTTCTGGGCTATTTCAATAGCTTCTAATCTAGCATCAAGTTGTCTCAACATGTCTTCCAATCTTGGATATGCATCTGGCCTCCCATGAACCATCTTGAAACCCTATAAAATTGTAGGTAAAATCACAATATTCTACCCCACAATAAATCAATTAGGGTTTGACAAGAAGGAACCCTCAAACCTAGATTCACAAACCTAGATCTAGATCTAACCTTGATTTGATACCACTTGACACAAAGGAGGATGAGGAGAGGGGCCAAAGGAACACCCTAAATAGATCCACCTTGCACAAACAAATGTGGAAGCAACAACACCAATAGTGAGAGAGAGAATGCAGATGCTTTTCATATATTATCTTCAAATTGGTTCATACTTGTCGGGCTGTAAGGCCTTCCTGGTTTAGGCCAGATATTACAATCAAGTACAAAAGTCCTCCAACATGCGAGGATCTGCCACCAATCTCTAATCTTCTACTATCTTCTATCAAAACTCCCCTCAAAACTCACTCCCTCCTAAACTACAACCAAAGAACTACATTTATACAAGAGGCTACCGAGCCAAGTCAGCCTTCAGATCCACCATCAATAGAAGGAATGACCAAATCTAGGTCCACACACTTCCGAATGACAGATACCAGCATTATATCCATGACCAAAATTAATTACACAAGTCAGCCTCAACAAAATTCCAAAACAAACAACTCAGTAAGCAAGGATAATTGAGTGCTAGACAAGCATTGTTGAGTGCCAGGGAATTAACCGAGTGCCAGAGAGATGACTGACCAAATCGGTCAACAAAGGAAACTGAGCAACACTGAACCAAATCAGTCAAAGAAGGAACTAAGCAATAGAGACAAACTTCAAACATTTTTTGGTGATACAGGATTGCCAAGGACCTGAGATTCTCCTGCATCAATATAGGAAGTGAGAATGTTGTAGTTGTTGGATTAGTATGGATCGATTATGCAATATTTTCAGTTGCCAACCTGGTGGTGAGTTTAGGAAAATGATGTATGTCCTCAACTCGAATAGTTCATGATTTGGATACTGGAAAGCTATTTTTCTAGAGTGTCAATGGTTGTTTCTTGGTGTTCTTGATGTATAGTGTAGAGATAATTATGAATTATAAGGAAAAGAAGTTTATGTTGTTGATGTATAGTATTTCATGTTGCTTGTTGATGTTCTAGACCGTGTCCCATTTGTGATGTTGGATTACATTGGGTTGTGTGATCAGATTCAGTTATTTTCTTGAGGCATGTTTAGTGTTCTTGGTTGACTTGGTGAGCTAGTGTGTTGTGAAGATTTATGGATCATAGTGTGTTGGTAGATGGAGATTTGGGTCCTATCTAGGTCTTCTCCACCATGTCTTAGATCACCTCATTTTTTTCATTTTAATTGATTAAATATTTTGTGATTGAGGAGTTAAGGTTGATGCAAACCTTGCTCATGTTTCTAAGGTGATGGAGATTTATATAAAGATGTAATCAATTGTAATTTTGATGAGAGTGATTGGATGTACAAATATGTATAAGAAGAGGCATGACTAGAACCTAATAAGAGATTTGTTGCATTTCATTGGATCTGTATTGGGATATTAGAGACGTTATCAATCATTTCATAATTCAAGTGTATTTTTGTCCATAGTGGATTGTAGTCCATTTTGGGATTGTAGCTCTTGTTGTAATCTCAAGGTTGTTTCCCTCTGTTGTATTTGAGCAATGAGCTCTAGGCAGCAAGCCTGAATGCATGTGCATTCCCTATTGTACCTTTACAGGGTTTTTATGCTAGTACATTATCTTGTGGGTTTGATCCCCATCATGGTTTTTGCCTTAATTGGGTTTCTACACAAAACAACCTCGTGCTATGTTCATGTGCTTTTTGGTTTAGTAATTTAATTCTTGTCTTTCAGATCTAAGTTTTATGATTAAGTTGTGGGTGAATTTTTTGAATTAATTGACATAATTGTTTGTGTGTGTTTCCTTGTTTCTAATAGATCTAACCCACTAGCATAGCTATGAGAGCATGGAAAGAAAAGAGAGTGAGATCATTAATCCAATGGGCTAGCAAGTTGTGTTATGCTAGGTGATCCATGGGAGAAAATAAGGAGGATAAGAGTATAAGGGATAGAAATATGTGTTATTCTAGTTCTGCTCATCCCAAAGAAGAAAGGAGAATTGATGATCTAGAAAGTTTCCTTATGCTAGTCAATTCTACCTTGGAAATTTGCGCCTTTAGAATTTTGCGCTCAAGAGTCTCCTAAAATTTGTTTTTGTGCACATGGGTAGATTGAAAAGTTTTTGCACATAGGGGAAGCTTAGGGATCAGTCTTATGAAAATCATTGTCTCCGTGTGGATCTGTAAAAATGATTAGGCCTAAGGAAAGTATTGTCTCCTTAGTGATCAAAACAAAAGGTGATTAGTCCTAAGAAAACCATTATCTTCTTAGGGATCAATAAATAAAAAAATGCATAATATTCAAGGGAGGCCACATGTATGCCCCCATCCTTATGATGGAAAATTAGGTGGCATCTTAAGAAAATAATAATAACTTAGATACCTACTTCTCTCAACAAGAAGATATTCTTAAAACAACAATGTATGCTAGACTTAGGAAAGAGTGAAAACTCTTGTTAGCTAAGAAAATAGATAGTCATGAAAGGATATACTACATGTGAGAAGAGAACCTTGAAAGGAAGAGACCTTGGTTGCAATACATATACTGATGAAGGGTGCTCCCCTTAAGACCACAAACACATAACAAAAACAGAGAAACAACAACCATATGCAAGAACAAAAAATGGGCTTCTTATTATCTCCACAAATGTGGAATTACAAATTTTAGAATTACAATATGCAAAGCCACATGGGCATTCCCTTTACAATATTTTGTAGGACAAAGCCTCAAATCAATACCCAGATCTACCCAGAACTATTATGAACCACCTAGACAACACTACGGGCCTTCTTTATATAGGCAATTTCCACTGCCTGAGAAGGTTCCAGAAATTTAGCCCTAAGGGCTGACCAAACTTAGAATTATTTTATTTTTCATTTTGTTACATCATAGTCGGCTCAAAATAACTTTTGAAACCCAAACATAAATTTTGAAGGAAATTTATTTTTTGCCATTTCAGGTGACCTAACTTCCGGAGACCATAAGTCATCACCCGTTGACCTGATTGACTATTATAACCCCATTCTGAAAAGGGCACGAAGAGCTCTACAATGCTTAAATTAAGTAAGCTTCATTCAGCCAAAAATTTGACCTCATTCGGGACATCTAAAGTCTTCAAAACCAAGTTCAAAGTTTCTGTACCCTGCTACCAATACCAAAAATCTGCAATATCTTCAAAACTAGACTTGATCTAGCAATGAAACTTTACTGGTAGGCTGATATGACTAAGATGAACCTCCACATGTGAATTTAGAACATTCTGAGATCGTATGACCAACTTACTAAAAATAGAAAGTTTCCATAAATAGAAGCTCTGCACAAGATAGTCCTTATTGAAAAGAAAATCAGAAATATTTTTGGGTGATGCAAGATTTCTCTTACACCCAGGATGCTCCTGCATCATATACCTTCAAGAGGATTTCTTGAACAAATATTAACTCTTCAACAAAAAGAGGGGAAGAGAACAGGAACATACCCTTTTAGCCCTTTATTGCTAAGTCAAAAATGGATTCTTGATGAAGGATGACATACTTTAAGCCCCAAGGTAAGGGTATTTGTTTAGGATGAACATAGCCTTCCAATAAGAAAGAGGTTGTGATCAAGGATTCACACCTCGTGAATAAGAGAGAATCCCAAATCATAAACCAATCAATTCCTTATAAGAAAAGACATGATAATAAAATTCCACCATACTAAGGAAAGAAGATCCTTAGAAAGATAGAGTAGAAAGATAAAGACATGGAACCTTGGCCGCCAAGTGTGATCGAAGGCTAGGAAAATATAATACATATTGTATGCCCTTATTGATAGTTTCCTCATAGTAGACACGAAATTTGAAGTAAACATAAGTTGCAGAGTAGAATACAAGTTGCAAAGAGAAGATCCTAGTGTAAGGAAAACACATTCATGCAAGAAAAGACATCACATGAGAGAAAAAAATCAAAAAAGGAGGAAGAAATGAGTGATGTGGAGAAAGAGATAATGATGATCCACTATATGAGGATTATTTTATAGGAAACCTACCCTTTGAGGCATGAAATATGATCACTAGCAAGACAAAAGTACATCTCAAAATAATCCCATACTCAAAAGGAATGTACAATCATAAAATAATACAAATCCATAGAAAGGTGGAAAAGAGAAATATGGAAGGATGAAATATTATGCTAATTTAGTTGACAGATCCATTATACAAAATATACACTTCCAAGAAAGGAAGTGATTGTAAAGAAGGATATGGGTCCCCTTAAGGAGAATGGTCCTAAATAAAAAACTCCATGTATGGAAGGACATCATATCATAAAAGATATGACTACCGAAGAGATAATAGATCCTTTTTCTAGAAAATAGAAATGAGATATCAAAAAGACCTCACGCCCCAAATAAAGGGAAATGGAGAACTTCCTATTATGATGCCCTTAATATGAATTATGAAAAGAAAAAAATCCCCAATAATTTAAGCTACTAAACTTTCATAATGGTGACAAAAATACTAGGAAAGGGAAACACTAAGGTATGTTTTTGATATCAAGAAAATGTAAGATCTGTTGTTAAACAAATAAGATATCCATCAACCAAATCTTGCATAAATTGTCTAAACTCCACAAAATCAGCAAGAGAATGCTTGTTACTATGATGAAAGAAACATAAAAATTCACCATTTATAGGTCCTTTATTTTTTTGTAAAATATCTATAATGGAATTAAACTTGTGAATCACATCTAATTCTCCAAATGATTCTTTTCGGCAAAGCCAAGCGGTCATCAAAAGGTGATGGGATAATAGATGGTGTTGGTGAAAGAACATCATTGGAGGTTTTGGTTGAGAGGAAGAAGAAAAAGTAGTATCTTGAGAAGTGAAACCTAGACCACACTTATTTATTTGTGAAGGAGGATCAATAGGACTTTAATACCCTGTTCATTAATACCAAGTCCTAACCCATTGCAACCTTGTTGAGTAGTGATATCATACCCGAAATTGTAATTAGCTTTTAATGAAAAGGGTGAAGGAGGTTGATATTGAGATTTATGGAAATGTGTTGTGTAAGGTGGAATAGGAGTAATATTCTCTTTATGAGGTGATCCATCACTATTCTTATCATCTTTAGGTGGTGAAGAAGAATAAGGCTTATCATGATATTCTTGTGTACTTAATATTCTTTGAGAAAAATCATTAAGAAAGTATTGAACATCAGGATTATGAATAATTCTTTGATAAAATGAGGATTGCTTAAGATCATCCAAATATTTGAATAATCTTGCTTCTCTAAGATTACCCATTAACATAGGTTGAAGAATAGGAGATCTAGGTCGTGCTATAATGAGATCATTAGGAGCTAGATCTCTATCGTCATGATTTCTAGTCACTAGAGGAACATGATTAGGATGATTAATTTTAATATTATCTTTAGGATTATTTACAAAGGATTTTATGTAATCCACATATTCCATTCATTTTGTTAAGAGTTAAATGATAAACTACATAAAATATTGATAAGAGATTTGAAACATGCCTTATAAAGGAGAAAGATATTAGATAACCTCATAATTCCATATGCAAGAATACCATGAAGGAATACAAACATCATAACATGCAAGAAATCATTATTCACTCCATGTGATTGATAAAGAGAATTAAGGATAAATGTAATCACATATGTTATGACACACCAATCTAATTTAGTGAATTGCATAGTTAATGAGGTGAAATCTAACAAAAAAAATTAGAATGGAAATATTATGAGTCCGGTTCACCAAAATCTATAGTGGGAAATGTGAAGCAATGGGATACATAGATAAACAATCATTTCCCACTTCTTAATTTTCACATTAGGAAGGAAGATACCCCTAATAGGCTCAAAAATCTAACTTAAGAACTCAATGAGGATATGGTATTTCTTTCCTTAAATATGTAGATGATGGAAGTGGAAATGATAAGATAGAAATATTATAAATGACCTATTAAGAAAGCCACTGAAAAGCTGATGAAAATATACTGATATAAACTGATAATGAGATGAAACTGAAGAAATAGAAATCAAAAGATGAAATGGACATGTGATAGAAATTTGAGCAAAAAGTGTTTGGGACAGGTCGAGATTGGCAACATGTCTCCAATGTTTCCAAATGAAACTTTCATAAAACTTGCGATTATTCATGTTTTTCCTAGATCTGATCTAATGAGCCTCTATCCTCTTCTTGCACATAGAAGAATAGGAAATACAGTAAAAAAAGGGGTTTGCCTTAGTCAAACCCCTATTGAGGAATCAACCTTGAAATGAAATGAAATAAAGGAAAATGTATTGTCATGTAGTAGATGCTTGTCATAAAATAAAGGAAATACCTTATAGATGCAAATACTTCCTAAAATGTGATCAAGTATGTTGATGTAATAGATTTGAATAAACACAAAAACCCAAAAGGAAATCATGAAAAAACAAAAACTTATGGAATAGATGTTGCAATCTATCACAATGTTGGATTGAAGAGAAAGAAGAGAAGACTTGATTGATATGGAATGTATGTAGATCTCCTTCCTTGATAGAAAAATCATTTTTCTTGGCCTCCAATAGGGGAAAGAACATAGATCAATGAAAGAAAACGTATTTATTTTTTGAGAGAAATTTTTGCTTGAACTTGATGGCTCTCGAATGCTTGATTTGCTTACTTGTACTTGATAATTTGAACACTTGATCATTGATAGTGGATGATGGATGCTAACAATGGATAATGGATGATTGATAATCAAAATTAGATTCAAAATGAGGAGAGATAGGGGGTTTATAAATATCTCACATCATTTTGGGGAGTTAGAATCAAGTAGGTTGACTAAGGGACCACATTTCCCCCCTAAACCCTGGCATGGGCCTTCAGGCCAAATTTGGGCCCCATTCTCCTAGGACATGTCGCTAATGGCAATATGTCCTAGAGATAGGTTGCTAATGGTGACATATCCCTAGGATAATGAGCCCACATTTGATCTAGGTGTCAAGGAGGTAAGGTAAGTGCAGGGTTTTTTGTGACAGCTCATTCCAAGGTCAAAGCAAATCATGAAGGCCACAAATAAGTGTATAGGACCCAGGTGAAGAAATGAATTATGGGATTGGATGAAAAAGAGAGAAACACACCCAGAAATAAGGGTTAGCCTCAAGTTAAATAAATATTGAAAGGAATGGAGGACCCATATTTGAATTTAGGTATTCTTTAAGTGCTATATGTGGTCCTACCATAGAAAATACACTAAAGTAGGCAAAAAATGATCCTCAAATTGAACACAAGTTAGGTGCTTACAATTTAGGACTATACAACACTATATTAAATTATATTTGTAAAAGTAGTGGTAATTCAAAATGTAGAATTAAATTATAATTTATAACATAGTTTTGTAGTTTGTAATGTAGCTCTTTAATTTGTTAAGTAGGAATGTCAATATATATGTTTGATATTTTGTGTACTTGGGGTACAATATGTATTAGAGTATTTTATGTTTGTTTCTTCTGAATATTAAGATCATTACTTAGACTTGTTGCTACTATGTGGGTAGGTTTAATTTATTCATATTAATCCATGTTTTATCAATAATTTGAATGTTATACAATACTATTTATAGAAGTGAGTATCACAATATCATCACTCATCCTTTGTATGTTGTAGAATTATAGTTAGATTTTATTATATTTTACGTGAGTTTTACATTTACTTATTGTATCTTTTATCTATATTCCCGAGTGGTTGTTCTTTACCCTTGGCATTTCTATCTATTTTGTGGAGTCATATTTTCATATGATTGCATTCTTAATGATTATGTCTTTGTTAAGAGGCATGGGGGTTATTGCATTTCTTTTATTGGAGTATAAGGTATTCTAGGCATTGATGAGATTGGTCACCATTAATGAGTTATAATTTTATATATTATTATATTATTTGTGAGATTTCATTGTCTTATGATTGTCTGACATACTTGTGCACATGATGTTTTTATGGTACATGAAGTTCTTTGATACTTGTTTGATAAGAGGATCCACATATTGATGAGAATGGGGTTACGATGGAAGATGATATGAGCTATTTGTATTAAGTTATGGAACTAGAAGAGTTCCTTCTTTTTAACTTAAGTATGTCTCCTTTTGGTGTGTTGTCTCCTGAATATGGAGGTCCTATTGGATACCTTAATGCATGTGAATTCTAATGTTGGTTTTGATATTTTATGCACTTTTGGTTTTAATTTTGATGGGAAGGGTTTTCTAGGAGCATTGTTAGGAGAGTGTCTCACAAAAGTGGTCGGGGCCCTAAATGGTCATATCAATATAACCCATTGTGGAGTTGTAATCAAGTGATAACATAATAAAATGAACTGGGTTGGGTCAACCATTAATTAAGATAATTGTGTTTCCTCGCCGACCACCATGAGAAATGTTGTGTGGACCATGGATGGGTTAGAGAAGGTAAAACTACATGTGTGGCGATGAGTTGGCAAATTGGTTTCCTTGTCCTAATGAAAAGAAGGTTAGTTCCACATGAGCTCTCACCTGGGGGCTAAGTTCTAGTGAGATACTGAAGGATAATCTAGGATAATAGTGGACAATGTGATGACACTCTCTTGCATGTGTCTTAGGATTCCCTTTAATTCACCTTGTGGTTCACCGTTGGTATCTTCTAGTTTTTTTTGGTTCTCATGGTATTCCCGTTGGTATCTACCATTTTCTTGTTGGTATCTTTTATTCATAGCTTGAAGTTATCTCTAGTTATTCTATGTGGTATCCTTCATGACCCTTTGTGTTATGCTTATATTCATTTTTTTGTTGTTTCTTACTTGCTACCATGGTTGTGTTTTCTTGTGTTGTTTAGGGCCTTGTGTCTATCTCCTAGCTCATAGGGAGTGGACCTTAGGGTTCCACGTGGTTGGGTGGAAAATATGTTTTCTATTAAGTATTTAGAATTGTTCAAGAGCTTCCTAGATGGTCTTTCATCTTCTTCTCTACAGTTTCCATATTTATGTGTTTGAATGATTACTATGATTCATTGTATCATATTATGTAGCTTCATGTTAATGTAATGATGTAACATTGTCTATATCACCATATTTATAGACTAATGTACTATTGTAATCTCCTTGAGGAGATGATTGTAAATGTATATGTGAACATGTTTCAATGACTATATGTAAAGTAATGATAAAAGTGTATAGCAGATGATTTTGATAGTTATCATGTGATTATATGATATCTTTGGTTGTAAGATTTAAATTATTGAATTCATATTTTATCTTGTTCCTTGACTCATGGTTATTTAATTATCTTAGTCATTTATGATATGTGTTTCTAGTAGTAGCGTCATAGAACCTAAGAAGACCTTATTGTTGAATTAATATTTAACTCACATTGCATTTATTGATACTTATCTTGGATTAGAACTCATGTTATGTAGTTGTATGCATAATGATAGTTGTAATCTATGTTTAAACAAAAATTTCTGCCTTTATCTTTGTTATTGTGTTGTCATCTCGGGTTCCCTAGCAAGGGCATTACATGACATATGAGGCCAACTAAGCACAAACATCATGGGACTCCTCCTAGGTATTCAATGAGATAACTTAAAGGACTAAATATGTACATGGGTAAATGTTGATAAAAGGTCATGCAAGGAACATTGGGTTGGCAACACAATGATGCTAAAGGCTCAAATCAAAACTTGCGCAACCAAGCACAAGCAATAGTGTATCACTGACAAAATAGAGAGAAAATAAATTAGAGCATAGTCACATTTAGACATTTTTAATGAAGGCAAGGAATAACACTATAAGCCAAAATTAACAAAACCCTAAATTTAAAAGAGTATTGCAAACACTAATATTGTTGGACTACAACTGATTTGGAATCTGATTGAATAATCCATGATTAAAGATCACTGAGGAGTTCCTGATTAGATATGTAATATGATTAAATCAGCATTATGTTGTCATTGATGTCAACTAGTTTGACAACACTTATCTTGTAAGTTACTATATCGAGACATCTGAAGAAAGGTGAAAGAGATGAAGAATAGAGAAATCTACATGGGGAAAGATGTACATGACAGATGAGGATAAGGAGCACATTGAGTAACTTGTTGATGAGTCTATGACTAGATGATATTGACTTTATTATGTTGCATTCATCTATGATGAAGTATAGAGCTGAAAGACACAAAGCAGTGTTGTCAGTAAATGAAGCATTTCTAGTACACACTGACGGAGTGTAGTATATACTGATCGAAGTATTAACCGAGCAGTGTTCACCAATGCATTTCTTTGTTAATCGAGCGGAACAGAATGAACTAAATGATTAGTTTAGCCGATAGGATTGATGAGCTATAAAGTACCTCGATTTCAGTGATAACAGATAATGTTTGTTATGAAGATTGATAGCTAACAAAATTAAAGGAAGATCTAATGGAGTAGATTGAAATGTGTTATTGACACATCAACCGAGAAAGTTTGAAGTGGCAAAATCTGATGGAGGAGAAGAAAATGATTTACTCGTCTATATAAGAGACTAGAATTTCATTATGGAAGGATGCCGGAAGAAGTAGAAACTATAGGAATATCGCGTGAACAAGGTTTTCATTTATTCTGATCATACTGGTTAAGTAAGAACCAAGCTATAGAATAATTACTAAGCTACAAAGAGCAATTACCGACGGACAGTAAGTTGAATCTAAAGTGAAATATTGATCAAAAGGATTTGTATGGACTAAATATTGACCTGTTATCTGCAATTGAAGTTGTATTAAAGTAGATCATTTACTGTTACATATTTAACCATTGTATACAGTCAAAATCTCTTAACCGAGTGGACTTTGAAAGTCTTATGATGTATCATTCATAGAATGAACATTGTTATCCTGTCAACCCCATAGTGAATGCTGGTCGGATGATAAATTCTAGTCTAAAATCCTCTAACAAGGTCACACCTGACAGTGTGTTTGTAAACATTTAACAGGGTTGGGTCTTAACCAATCTCACTTCAGAAGAGTGAACAATTTTGGGTTGCTGGTCCCAGGTGGTTTTTCCCTTTACAAGGTTTCCACGTTAAATCTCTTGTGTTATGTGTTGATTGTGATATTTTTTTGTTATCATACTTTACATGTTACATGTTAGATTTGATCGGTAACTGTTATAGTATTAGACTCGTAATTGGTAAAAGCACAGACAGTGAAAGTAATTATTGTTTGCCAAGGAGTAGAAATAGAAAAAGTTGTTTTGAATTATACATTTTGTTTTGGGACACTGGATAACTGATTCACCCCCCTCTCAGTTATTCTAACAATTGGTATCAGAGTTGTGGTTGCTTAGAATAGAGTTTTAAGGACTTAAGCACAAAGGTCTCAAGATGTATAAGAGGGAAGTACCGAAGCTGAACAAAGAGAACTTTGTAGTATGACAAAGCAAGATGAAGCTGCACATATCTGGAATTGGGAATTCCGCATTAGATCTGATGGTGAATGGCTACATACAACCACCCACTGGTCCCTTAACTCTTGATCAACTGAAGGAAAAACATGAACACAATATCACTATGATGGAACTTGTTGCTGCATGTACCAATGCTGAATTTGAAGACATCAAGGGTTGTGATATTTCTAAGAAGATGTGGGACAAGTTAAATTTGATATACAGTGGAGATCTGAATGTGAAAAGAGCCCGAGCTGAAAGCTTAAGAGGCAGATTTGATGATATGAGAATGAAAGAAGGTGAGAACATTGTACAATACTCAAATAGACTAAAAGAGGTGGTACATGCTATTAGAGCATTTGATGGAGTGATTGATGATGAAACAATGATAAGCAAAATTCTTAGAACTTTGCTACTAGTTTATGTAATCAAGATCTCTGCAATTCATGAAACAAGAGCTACATCCAACCTTACTCTTGACACTCTGATTGGTAAACTTACAACCTTTGAATTAAATAACTTTGATAAAAGTGTTGTTCCTTTTGTTGAATCCTCTTTCATGTCTTCTTTGCAGATTGGAAAGTCTAGCAGGAATAATAAGAATTATGATAGTGATGGAAATACTGATGATGAACTTGATGAGCTTGAAGCTCTTATGGCCAGAAGATTGCCCAAAGGAAAAGGAAGGTATAGAGGTAAGCTACCTTTGGCATGTTTTAACTGTAAATAAGTCAATCACATCTCTGCTAGATGTCCTCAGAAGAAAGATGATGATAGATCTAAAGACCGATATGAAGGAAGCTATGGGAGAAGAGTCAACAGAGGCTATCGACACAACAATAGAGACAACCGAGATGATAAAGGCAAAAAGGTATGTTACATAGCCGAAGATATTGAAACTAAATTTGATCCTGATGATGACATAGAAGTTGTATTCGTTGCAATGAAAGATGACTCAGAGGAAGAAGAGAAACATGAAGAGACAAAAATGATCTCTAAAGTAAGAAGAAATGATACATGGATCATAGACAGTGGCTGTACACATCATATGACCGGTGATGTAGAGAAGTTTGATCATCTTGTTGAATATAATGGAGGATCTGTGAGAATGGGGAATGATGCACCTTGTATAGTAAGAGGTAAAGGTTCACTGATGATCAATGACATAATACAATGTGAAAATGCATACTGGGTAGATGGATTGAACTATAATCTATTAAGTGTGGCTCAGCTAAACAATTCAGGCCATCAACTGGCTTTTGAGAGAAAAAAGGTGAAGATCTATGATGATGAAGGAAGACTTGTCAGAACTGGTACACAATCCAGAGGTAATCTATTCTATCTTGATATGGATCAGTGTTCTTGTTTGTTAATAAAGGATGAAGATGCTTGGTTGTGGCACAAAAGGTTATGCCATGTGAACTTTGACAACATGATCAAGATTAGTAAAAAGAAAAGAGTTAGAGGATTGCCTAACTTGACAAAACCTAATCATGCCATGTGCCATGAATGTCAAAAAGGTAAGATGACTAAGTCTAGTTTTAAAAGTAAAGACTACTCAACAAAGAAGATACTTGAGTTGGTTCATACCGACCTATGTGGTCCTATGAGAACTCAGAGCTATTCTGGTGATAGATATTTTATTCTTTTTGTTGATGACTATACTAGACTAATGACTGTTATGTTCCTAAAAGATAAATCTGAAGCTTTTAAAATGTTTAAGTGGTATAAAGCTAAGGTAGAGAAAGAGACTGGAAAAGAAATAAAATGCTTAAGATCTGATAGAGGAGGTGAATTTATCTCTAATGAATTTACTAATTTCTATAATGAGCATGGAATTAAAAGACGGGTCTCTGCACCAAGGACACCTCAACAAAATGGCATTGCTGAAAGAAGGAACAGGTCTATAATTGACTGTGCTAGAACATTGATGATATAGAAGAATGTTTCTTAGACATATTGGAGGGAAGCTGTTAGTATAGCTGTGTATGTTCTTAACTGAGTACAATTGAAGAAGGACACCAACCGAACACCTTATGAGCTATGGTTTGGACACAAACCTACTGTAAGTTATTTCAGGATTTTTGGAAGTAAATGCTTTATTTTGAAAGATGAAAGAAATGGAAAATTTGATTCTAAAGGAGATGAAGGGATATTTTTGGGATATTCCTCTACAATTAAAGCATATAAATGCTTGAATAAGGTTACAAATAAGATAGTTGAAAGTACTAATGTTCATGTTGATGAGTTTGATAAAAAGAACACAGAGGAAAGTACAAAGGAACTGAAAGACTATGGTAGATTCACTTACATTGAACATCCAGAGTATCTACCGACATCGCAAGCTGTGACAATAGGTCAGCAGGGAAACAATACAGGACAATAGGTAACACAAACTGATGAACAAGATGGAGCTACCGAGCAAGGAAATGACCCTGAGCAGGATGAGCAAGAAAGGAGAAATTGAGTTTTGGCTAGTTTTGTCAAAAGACATCATCCTGAGACACAAATCATTGGAGACAGACATACTGGAATGCAAACTAAAAGCAAAACAAGACAAGGTATATGTCTAGTTTGTGAATTTGAACCTAAAAATGTGAAAGTTTCATTAGAGAATGAAGAATGGGTTAATGCAATGAAGGATGAAATAGAGAAAATAAAGAAGAACAAAACCTGGTCCTTAGTACCCCGACCCAAAGATAAGAATGTTATCGATACTAAGTGGATATTCAAGAATAAATTGAATGAAAATGGTGAATTCACAAGAAATAAAGCTAGATTGGTATGCAAGGGATATGCACAAGAAGAAGGCATTGACTATGGTGAAACATTTGCACCTATTGCTAGATTGGAAGGAGTTAGAATGTTACTTGCATATGCTGCACACAAGAAATTCAAAGTCTATCAAATGGATGTGAAGTCAGCATTTATGAATGGTATACTTGAAGAAGAGGTCTACATCGAACAACCTGAAGGATTTGTTGATCCTGATAATACAGACATGGTATGTAGATTACATAAATCTTTATATGGCTTGAAGCAAGCACCTATAGCATGGTATGAAAGACTACATACTTACTTGTTAAGTACTGGATTTGTTAGAACAAGTGAAAACAACAATCTGTATATGAAAGGTGATACTAATGATACTATTATAATTGTTGAAACATTTGTTGATGATATTATTTTTGGAGGCTCAGATCTTGTATGCAAGACATTTGCTGATGAAATGCAAAAAGAATTTGAAATGTCTATGTTCGGAGAGATTAAGTTCTTTCTTGGACTACAAGTGATTCAGCAAAGTGATGGAATATTCATCACACAATCTAAATACATAAAAGAAGTATTGAAGACATTTGGCATGGAAGATGCTAAACCTGTGGGAACACTGATGGCTACTAGATGCAAATTGACAAAGGAGGATGAAACTACATAGGTAAACCAGACACTTTACCGATCCATGATTGGTAAGTTAATGTACATAGTTCACAATAGACCAGATATAGCACATGTTGTGGGTATTGTTGCAAGATTTTCTGCTAATCCTAGAGAATCACACATGATAGCTACAAAAAGGATCTTAAGATACCTGAAGAAAATAGAGAATTATGGATTATGGTATCCTAAGGAAGGGAAGTTTGAACTGAAAGTTTACATCGATGTTGATTGGGCTAGAAATGTGGATGATAGAAAAAGCACCACCAAAGGAGCATTTTTCTTTGGTGAAAGACTTGTAACCTGGACAAGTAAAAAATAGGCTTGTATTTCTTAGTCTATAGCTAAAGTAGAGTATGTTGCTGCTGCTACTAACTGTTCAAACATTGCATATATCAAACAAGTTTTGGAAGGGATGAATGAGGTAATCACTGGCCCAGTGATTATATATTGTGACAACACTAGTGCTATTAATATTTCAAAGAATCCTGTGATGCACTCTAAGACAAAGCATATATCTATTAAGTATCATTACTTAAGAGAACAAGTGCAAGAGAAGAAAGTGAAGTTAGAATTTGTCACATTTAAAGAACAACTTGCAAATATTTTTACAAAGCCTCTACCGAAGGACACATTTGAATACTTGAGGACTAGACTTGGGGTCCGTCCCCTATCTATCGGTCACTAAGGTGATCTGGTTGTTGCATCAACCTACTTTTATCAGAAGATCATTCATGTTGATGTAACATAGTTCACACTTTGAATCATGTTCAAGGTTGTGATTAAGTTTGGAGAACTTGAACCAATTAGGATATCAGTATACAGAGATACAGAGGAGGACATAATTGATTGTTTATTTGTTTCTTTGGCATTGCTGTCAAAGGGAGAGATAAATAATATGAAAAGGGACAAGCACCAATGAGAATTATCTAAGGGAGAGACAATCTGAATGAAACAGAGTATTGAAGATCAGTTACAGAGAACATAAGCAAGAACAGGAGAACTGAAAAGATCACAACTACAGAATGGTAAAGATGTATTATCTAATATTGTTTAGTAACATAGTGATTAAACATATTAAGACTATTTTGACTTACAACATTTTGTTCACAAAGTTGTAGAATATATGTTTGGTATGTGTATGGTACATTTCATATTACTTGAGTTGCCATCAATGCCAAAGGGAGAGATTGTTGGACTACAACTGATTTGGAATCTGATTGAAGAATCTGTGATTAAAGATCACTGAGGAGTTGCTAATTAGATATGTAATATGATTAAATTAGTATTATGTTGTCATTGATGTCAACTAGTTTGACAACACTTACTATACCGAGACATCTGAAGAAAGGTGAAAGAGATGAAGAATAGAGAAATCTACATGGGGAAAGATGTACATGATAGATGAGGATAAGGAACACATTGAGTAACTTGTTGATGAGTCTATGACCAGATGATATTGACTTTATTATGTTACATTCATCTATGATGAAGTATAGAGATGAAAGACACAAAGCAGTGTTGTTGGTAAATGAAGCATTTCTAGTATACACCGATGGAGTGTAGTATATACCGATCAAAGTATTAACAGAGTAGTGTTCACCGATGCATTTCTTTGTTAACCGAGTGGAACAGAATGAACTAAATGATTAGTTTAGCCGATAGGATTGATGAGCTGTAAAGTACCTCGATTTCAGTGATAACAGATAATGTTTGTTATGAAGATCGATGACTAACAAAATTAAAAGAAGATCTAATGGAGCAGATTGAAACGTGTTATTGACACATCAGCCGAGAAAGTTTGAAGCGGCAAAATCTATGAATGTGGTTAAGCGGCAAAATCTAATGGAGGAGAAGAAAATGATTTACTCGTCTATATAAGAGACTAGAATTTCATTATGGAAGGATGCCGAAAGAAGTAGAAACTGCAGGAATATCGCATGAACAAGGTTTTCATGCATTCTGATCATACTGGTTAAGTAAGAACCGAGCTGCAGAACAATTATCGACAGACAGTAAGTTGAATATGAAGTGAAATATTGATCAGAAGGATTTGTATGGACTGAATATTGATCTGTAATCTGCAATTGAAGTTGTATTAAAGAAGATCATTTACTGTTACATATTTAACCATTGTATACAGTCAAAATCTCTTAACCGAGTGGACTCTGAAAGTCTCATGATGTATCATTCATAGAATGAACATTGTTATCCTGTCAACCCCATAGTGAATGCTGGTTGGACGATAACTTCTAGTCTAAAATCCTCTAACAAGGTCACACCTGACAGTGTGTTTGTAAACCTTTAACAGGGTTGGGTCTTAACTGACCTCACTTCAGAAGAGTGAACAATTTTAGGTTTCCGGTCCCAGGTGGTTTTTCCCTTTACAGGGTTTCCACGTTAAATCTCTTGTGTTATGTGTTGATTGTGATATTTGTTTTTTATCATACTTTACATGTTACATGTTAGATTTGATCGGTAACTATTATAGTATTAGACTGGTAATCGGTAAAAGCACAGACAGTGAAAATAATTATTGTTTATCAAGGAGCAGGAATAGAAGAAGTTGTTTTGAATTATACATTTTGTTTTGGGACACTGGATAACTGATTCACCCCCCTCTTAGTTATTCTAATAAATGTGAATGCTAAACTCATAAAATAAGGAGACCATAAATTTCATCACTTGCATTTCAATATAGTGGTAATGGATTTCAACATATACATCTTTTAGATTTTGTTTTGACCAAACTCTCATGAAGAAGGGGCACACATCTTTCACACCTTCAAATTATTAAATCCAAATAAATTGTATAATTTCTTATATTTTTTTAAGTTTGAACTAAATAGTCTTTTAGTTCACTAATTTTTAAAATCTTCATTTTGTTCCCTCTCATGTTCTAACATTGGACAAATTTGAATTCTCTTTCATTCTTCTTCTTGAGGTTGGTTGAGTTGTGTTTGTTCTTGTCATGCTTAGTATGGTTCATTGTTCTTGTGTTTGATTTTGATGTCTTTTTGACATCTTATGAGCTCTTGTACTTAATATTTTCATCTTAGTATAATACTTAATTATAAGATATTATTACCTATCAATATATAAATATGTTTGATATGCAACTTCTAGGCGTAAGTCAAGTTCGAAAAGGCAAAGATATAATATTCTTATGTGTGACCCTTATGTTTATTTGGATTTAATTAATTATTTTTATTGTCATATATAATGTAACTAATGATAATATATAAGTTAATAATATTAGTTTAGTATAACATTAAATATTGCTTAACTAATATTATTAATATTAATTTAACATAATATAGTTTTTTTTTTTTAATTATGTTAAAAGATGAAATTAACTATGATTAAGTATTACATATCTATTTCATCAAACGATCAATTTAATAAATGGGAGGATGTAAATCACCTTACTGCTTGATTCTTTCCTAATTCTGATTTTGGGTTCTTTTTGTTTGACTATTTTTATGTTCTTTTTGTTTGAATGTTTTTATGTGTGATGAAGGTTCTCTTCAATTTGTCTCATCGCCCTAATTGATAGGAAGGATTCAAATTAAAACATTCATAAACAATTAATTCCATTCTATGAAATCACTTTTAGAACATCCTCTTGGATGAAACATATCTATGGAGAGAATGAGTTTGCTAGAAATATGGGGTGACTTAGTTGATAGGAGTGCAATGTGAGATAAATTAAGAGTAGTGTTTCTTGTTTTTCTTAAATGGGTCTTATCTTAATTTATCCCCAATTTGATTTGGGTTGTGCATTAAGTTTGATTGTTGCGTTTTTCCTTTCTTGGGAGTCATCAACGAAGGAGTCTACACATTGTTCCATGCTCAATTGGATGCTACAAATTTTATTCAAACCTTAATAAGGTTGATTAAAAGCTCTCATATCCATGCTCGTTTATGCATTTAGCCTTCCTTATACCATGCTTTTAGACGTATGCTCTGGCCTTGGGTCTACAAAATCACTATTAGAAAATTATTTTTATTTACATGTTTTCCTTTTTGGTGAAGCTATGCATTCCTTTCCCTATAATTATGGCCTTACAAACTGTGTATCATCTTCCTTATCAGCATATTGTGAGTTAGTGTTATGGGTGCATTTTCAACTTCTTTAGGTTGCTTTCTCTTGATTTTCTCTATGCCATGTTTTGTTTTCTATAGGCACTGCTAGTCAAGCCTTGTATAATCAACAAATAGAAGATGAATCTTTCCCATATGTGTGTATCCATAATCAACTAGAGTTACTTAGGTATTACTGATTATTTTTCATGGGCATCTTTTTCTTAACGATTTACTTTCTATGTATGGATGTTTTGTTGAAATTTTTCAAAGGTTCCTTCGTATTTTATGATCTGGTTTTTTTAAGTTTAGGTTTGTTAATGTTTGGTAGCTAGATCGGATTCTAGCTTCACATTATTTTAATTAGGAGAATTAAAATAATGAATTAATTATTTAATTGGGAGAATTACATAATATATTAAGAATCAAGTAATATTTTGTGAGATTAATTATTTAATTAGATAATTAAATAATTTATTATTTAATTGGAGAATTAAATAATTTATTATTTAATTAGACAATTAAATAATATAAAGATTAAATTATTTAATTAGATAATTAAATAATTTATTATTTAATTAAATAATATAGAGATTAAATTATTTAATTGGAGAACTAAATAATTTATTTATGGTTAGAGAATTAAATTGTAATCAGGTTAGGCCCGGATTAGTGCCTTGAGAAATAAAATAAATATTATATCTTGTATTTATAAATACAACTTATAATTCAATATAGCCTTAAAATTATAATTGTATTTATAAATACAATTGGGCCCAAAATTAAAATTTATTAGTGGCGCCAAAAAGGACCGACTTGATAAGGCTCTCATATATAAATGAGACATTGCATTGTAAAATAACATATATGCGAAACAAAAGGGACTGCAAGAATAGACATTTGGAGCAGCGAATCTAGAGTAGATCTTCATGTTAATTAGCATCAGACAACAGACATACACACAAGAAGATCACACTTTGGCATGCGATCTGAACATATATCTACAACAATCTAAACATACATACTCAATTATTTCTTTCCTAACAGCGAATACCAGATCTGAGGTAGCTAATTCAAGGCAGTGAATTCAAGTCCTGATCCAAGGCAATGAGCACACATTCTAATATTACATACTCTGATCTAGGGCAGTGTATGATATACATGATCTGGAGCAGCGAATCCAATATGTGTTGATCTAGGGCAGTAAATATAAGATCAGATCTGGGCAGCGATCTTATCCTCTGAACAACAAATTCATATATGAATTTTGGACAAATCTGATCTGAAGATAAACTCATATTGTATCAGATTTGATATGGGCTTATCAATCGGAGATGTTTATCTAATTTTTGCATTGGTGATACATCACTATTTTGGCGATATCTATTCATTGATCAGGGATCTTCAACAAATCAACATCTGTGAGTTGTGTAAATATATTTGAAAGGGCAATAATAGATGATTTAATTTGAATGCTGGATTTTTCCTCTAAGAGGGAGGTTTCCCAGGGTAATGTGTTGTATTCTTGTGTTTGCCTTTTATGATTTGGTAATTAAATATTTTTGATTTATTCTGTTAATTAATCTTATTACTAAAATTTAACAAGGCTATCATGTATCTTCATTCCATCCATATTTATTGATGGTAATTGTATTACATAGTTGAAAGTGTTAGAGTCATTTTAGTATCTGTTATTTGACATTTCTCTTCTTGGATTTCCTTTTTTCATAAGCATGCTTTTTATTTTGATGTAGCAGTCCCAAAGAGACATAGCATTTAACTTCGTCAATGATTTTGTTTATGGTTTGAAATTGGTGTCTATTGTTGTGTAGATGATGAGTGACAATTAATTGGTATTTACTGATCTATAGTTACTATGAATTTTTATTTCATGATTCTTTTATGGCTTGATATAAAATTTGTATTAATGCTACTAGAATATTGCTATTGATTATTTGAGATAATTATAGAAGTAGTCATATGAAACTATTGGATATTGTTTAATGAAGTTTTTTGATGCAAGAGCATCCTTGAGTTGTTAGAAATCTTGCATTAACCAAAAATATTTTGGTTTTAGTTTGTTCATGTTCAATACAGTTTTTGTGTTTATTTTGGCATCCTTCTGAGTTGGTTTATTTTTCTCTAGTGGAACTGGTGGGATGTTCCTTGGCTTGTGTTTGATCTTCCTTTGGGTTTTCACTTTGATCTGATTCTTCTCAATGGAGTTATCTTTGATCATTTGGGTTTGACCTATTTCTTCATCATGCTCTTAGCTAGTTGAAGTTTGTGATCTTGCAAACCTTTTCCTTGGTTTGCAATCCTATTTGGCTCATCGTTCAATGTTCTTGGGCTCTCGGCCAACCTCCCTTTTGGTTCATGCTTCACCCTATTCTATGGTGGAGGATATATTCATGATTTAGGTCCTAACTTATCTACATGTTACATTTTCCTACCTTGTAGATTGTGATCATTCTTGACCAACTTGGATGCTTTGCAAATGTCTATATATTATTGTAATTGATCCTTAGGATATTAGTTCTTAGTAAATCTGAGTAGCTTTTAATGAATATGAATTTGATAGATCTACATGAAGGATAATGTGGATAATATATGTAATCAGGCATGTATGCCTATTTTGTAAGCCTGCATGTTGGTAGCCAATTGTAAATTAATTTCTAATAATGCATACATTGGACCTTGATTTTTCTCTACTCCTCATTGTTGCTTCCATTGTGTGAGTCTTGTTGCATGGTTTGGACTATCCTCATTGAGTGTCCTCCTTCCATCACTACACCAAGTGGTATCAGAGAGAGTTTTCATTCATGTGATAGTAGATCTTCATTCTCGAGACTACAAAGCCCTTGATTTGATTTCTTATAGGTGGAAGATTGAAGATCTAACCTGCAATTACAAAGGACTTGCGTGAAAATGGATTGAAGATGAAATTCTAGAGGTGGAACAAAGAGAGATGTAGATCCTATTGTGATGGATATGATGAGGCATATCACAATGCGATTAGAAGTTATTTAAATGGCCCAAATAAGAGGTTGACATGTTGAGGATGTGAGTGATGAAGAAGAGGAAGAATAGTAGAAGATGAACTTGAGCTTGATAAGGGATATGGAAGACTATTAAGATCCCTAACTAGGGTAAACAATGTGTGCTAAAATGTTGTCACACTTCTATGGATCATTACATGCAAGGAAACTCAAGAATGAGCCCTCACAAATCGATCCATAGCTCCCTAGGCATGGAGTGCAAGGGTTTTTAAGAATGCTCTCGGCTAGACCTATTTAGCCTATAACCTTGCTAGTAAACCATGCAATGGGAGATTCCATGAAGACAAGGGCAAGAATGCCAATATTCTCAAGAATCAAGAATGAAAATGCAATGCAATGCTATGCTAGAAATGGAAATGCAAGCTAAGCTATGAAAGGAAATATGCAAGTATTACAACCCAAGCTAATTAATCTATGTGAGCTAATCTAGAGCATAGAAATGAAGCTAATATAAGAAAGCATAAATATGAAGCTAAGCTAAGAATGCAAGAATGAGATGTAGATGCTAAGAATGCTCCAAATCTTCAAAAGCTCTAAAGTTTACCTAGAAAACCTGCAGCATAATATTAGCATAAAAAGTTGGGGATCTAGAATGAAGAAGAGAAATCTCCTTTTAAAGAAAATGAGGAGGAATGGACCATGGAGATTAAGAGGCAAAAGATTTAATCAACGATGGAGCTTAAAAGAGGAGAAATTCATGTGCACAAGTATCCTCCAATGAGAAAATAAGAGTTGACTTTTGTGTCCATATGAGACAAAAAGTGTTTTTTCCCTTTTTATAAAATAAGAATAATGCTTTATTTGTGCCAACTTAGGATAAGAGGAAAAGTGGGGGCTTTTTATTTATTAAAAGGGGAGGAAATATTCCTTTTAAATAAATAAAGACTTAGGATAAGATGGTTAGCCCATAGAAAATAATCGAATAAATGATAGAGCTAGGATTTGATCAAGAATAAGCAATTGTTGATTTAGCAAAAGGGGCTAATAGTCTAGATGACCATTTTTAGGTGTATACATTTGCCCCTCTTTGACTAATGTGTGATCGATCTAGGAACACATGCAGTCAAAGAATGAAGTTGAAATGTGAGATCGATTTGGGATCACAAAGCAACTTAGATTAGCTAATAAAGCAAGAGATAGCCAAGAAGGCAAGCAAATAGTGATTTGACTCCAAAGAATGAAGTGCAGAGAGATAGCAAATCCTGCATGATCAGCCTGGTAGCAACAGTACTAAACACTTAGGAAAGAGATAGCCAATAAGATATGATGTGTCTGCCCCCTCGGGATCGAAAGTGAAATCCAGGTAGAGGGAATGCAGAAGCAAGAGCAACATGATCAAATCACTAGAAATCATAATCGAAGAAAGAGAACAGAATAACCATCAAGCAGTGAAGATATGCCCCACACATGGGACCCGGGGCACGAACCAAGCAGTCCCTCAACCTGAAAACACCATGGAGGGGAAGAATTTGAACTTGGGATTGAAAGTGAATGAAAGATTGGAAGTTTGAAAGAGATGGGGATGAAGAGGTGAAAAATGCCCTAGTGAAGATGCAAGGATCAGGCCTCAAAAGGTTAGCCAACTGCACAGGAGAAGGAAAAAGATGAATTGGATGATCAAGGTGAACTTGGATTTTGGTTTTGATCCCGAAATGAAAGGAAAATGATGTGATATGAAAGACAAGAAGTGAAAGACATGATTAAGAAGAAGCGAAAGGTGAGTGTAGTTGATTAACAAGTCCATGAAAGATGAAAGGAGAGCTCTCTCCATATGCAAGATGCAAAACTAAACTAACATGAACCTAACAATGTAAGCTACATGAAAAGTGGTTTACTTGCAAGGTCACAAAGCCAATAGACATCTAATATTCATCATTGAGCATTATTGGTAGTGTCACAAGATCATACAATACACACTAGCATAACTATGTGGATCTGAATATGATCTATATCAGATAGAAATGTGAAAATCTCACCTAGGCATCAGAGACATGTAGGTCAAGATGACTAGTGCACGAAGATTACCTAAGTTTGATATAGCAAGATTATGCTCGCATCAAGACACATGAAAAGTCAGGATAGCTATAAGCATGCACTTGCAAAATAGTCAAGGATAATACCTTGTAGATCCCAAGCATCAGGTAAGACCAGCATAAATGCTCATGACAGTTAGGACCAACAAAATATACCCACAAGCAGATAAAGAAATAAAACATGTTCTCATACCCTCAGTCTTCTAGCTAGGCATCATCGAAAACTTCTCAGGGAGAGACCACTTAGCAAAGAAATCATCATAGACAACACGCAAAGAAATAAAGCCAAGCAAGTCTCAGTGAGTCAAGTGCGTGTGTGTAGGTCATAAAGTCAAACTTTGAGTATCACATCACATCTGCCAGTGAGAAATATTGCATCATACTAGACTGCGGATAGGATATCTGATAAGTGTTGAGAAACACTCGACGTGAGGGTAGTGTTGAAAAACACAATTGGGGTGGTGTTGAAAAACACCGTTTGTGAGGTGCCTAAGAAACCTAGATGCACAAAGAGACCCAAGATAAGCTTAAAATAACGTATGCCCCCTAGACTAAGACAAGAGTCAATTCCAGGCTAGGAGAGGCAAAGCGAGAAGTGGAGCGAAGGAGCGCCACACAAGACTGATAGACATAGGTGTAGAGGGTCTCAAGCAGCGCCTGTTTCCAGGTTTTCACCACTTGATAGATTTATTGCAATTTTTTTCAGGACGTTTTATAATTTTTTTTGTATTTTTGCTACCAAGGCCCCTATTTCCAGGTTTTCACCAAGGCACTTTTTCAATTTTTTTAATTTTTTAAAAAAAAATTTATTTTTTTGGTGAGACATCAAAGTGCCTATTACTAGGTTTTCACTAGGATGCTCATTTTTTAGTACTTTTTATGCTTTTTAGGATTTTTTCAGCATCATATATGAATTTTTTTGGTATTTTTTTAGGATCGTAAAATATGTACAAAGGATGCCCCAGACAGAAATGGGCATCAAGAATCTACTTCCTCTAATGTAGAGAACTGATAGGCCCCAGGCCCAAATGCTACAACTATGACAATAGGAGGTCTCAACCAGTTCGACCAATAATAACCAGCCCTGAGCAATGTCTGAGCTAGCGGAGGATCGTTAGAATGTGATCCACATATGCCATCATGGATTTCAGCTAGCACCTTTTCTGACTCCTCTATTTCTAGACACTTAAGGAGAGTTCCGTCTAGACCCTTCCTATACAAGTCACTAGAGACAAAGGCAAAGTGTAAGGGATGGCGGAAGGAATGGCGTGGTGGATTTGCAAGAGGAATATGAGGTGGAAGATATGAAAAGATGGTAGGATTGTAAGATTTGTGAGCAGGATAGCGTAATTCGTCCACCAGGAACTTGAAGTGAAATTTATGCTTTTTCATTTGTAAGATGGATGTTGAAGTAACCAAGGAATTAGTAACTTTGTTCTTAGCTCTAGGAATGGGCTGAAGTATAATAGATATGAGATCATGCTTGAGGTAGTGCATCATTTTTTTGTAGAGAATCAACTTGTCATCTTTTATTTGAGAATCATTATTTTTGAGCAGATTTTTATTTTTACTTTTCTTAGGTGCGGATACCGCCACAATGTGGTTTTCACCATTCGACCATTGCTCTTTTCTTTTGACTTGATGACCGTGATGTTTGATTGCTGATTCAATCTTTTTTGTTGCTAGTTCTTTGGTGGAAGAAGTAACAGGTGTTGATGTGAGATGAAATGAAGTGACTGGTTCAATAGTATTTATGTGAAGGATGTCATCTCTGGTGACATGAGAGGTTGAGCCTATAGGGTAAGCTCCAAAAGTAGCTAGATCTAGACTTGTCATAGAAGAACCAGCGTGGTCCACTAAGGCAATACAAGGAACAAACTCATCAGACCCCACACAAGACCCATCAACCACGTCGGGATGGTTACTACAAGAATGAACCATATCAACATCCATATCATCAGTAGATATACATTTTCCTCCCCACAGAAGTGAAGTAGAGGGAAGATCATCTCCCATTTGAGCCATAGTGTGTAGTGGTGACTCATCTGTATCTGTGTCTGAATTACTGAGCATGGGAGTATTTTGGGCATCTTCTCTATAGATCCACTCGTGAACAGCTTGTTCTTCTCTTTCGGCTTCAAGGATCACCATAGCAAAAGTGGAAGGTTTCCCATATGACCTAGGAGAAATAGGTATAGAAGCAAAGGAATCCAGTTTATATTCACCCATACCAAGGCTCATCATCTTAAGTGATTTCTCAATAGAAACTAGAGACGTACTAGGATCAACAGTAGGTTCATTGTGAGGAACAAATTTTTCAGCAGCAGCAAGAGCATTAATAGCAATAGTATGGTCTCCAGGAATCACAACTTCAGTGCCATTGTACGGAAATTTGACGCACTGATGATAAGTGGAAGGAACAGCTTGCATGTCATGGATCCAAGGATAACCCAAAAGAATGTTATATGCAAGTGGGATGTCCAATACTTGGAAGCTAATATCTTTCGTGATAGGGCCCACTCGGACAGGCAGCGTGACAAGACCTTTGGAAGATCTTTCCACTTCATCATAAGATTTTATAGTAATCTTCTTCTTGGAATCCACAGCCAATTCTGACAAACCCAATTATTGTATGACATTGAAAGAAACAATATTTAACCCTGCACCATTGTCTATCAGGACTCGGTGAACTCGGGTATTGTAGACTAGAACTTCAATGTGTAAAGCTAGATTATGTGGGTGAGCAATAGATATGTCATCTTCTGCAGAAAAGGAGAGAGATAGCAGAGATGAAATGTGGTTGACCATAGCCTGAAATTGATTTGGATCAATGTCATTGGGAACACGTGTTGTACGTAGAGCCTCATCAAGAATCTCTCTATGCGAAGAGGATAACCGAAGCAACTCAAGGATAGATATCTGTGCTGGTGTCTTTTGCAAATGTTGGACAAGATCATAGCTAGGGGTGGCTGAAGGAGCCACTTGTTTGGAAGGCAAAGCTTGCTTGGGATCTTGCGCAGTTTTAAGGACAATCTTGGCTTGCCCCCTAGTAACAGCATTTAGTGTCTCACTTCGAGAAGATGAACTACCACGTGTTTACAAGACTAACTTTGGCTTACCATGATTGGTGTTATTATCACCTTGAGACCTCATCATTAGAACACTCTCAACGGGCTCTACCATGTTAATCACAAGTGTATTAGAAGGATACGTGTAATTGATCTTTGCATCATGATTCTTCTTATGTGTTTGAGAGGTTTCCCCCTTATCATGCTTAGGTAGAGGATCTTTGAAAGCTATGTGATCAAAATTTTTAGTTAAGCCATCAGTGGAGATTGTGCCATTCTCAATAAGATCCTGAATATCATCCTTAAGCCTAAAACAATTATCTGTTGGATGTCCCTTGTTTCTGTGATAATGGCAGTAATGATCCTCTCTCCACCAATCAGGCTTATTTATCGGATCCCAGTTACCAGGTTTATCAGGAAGCGTAAGATATCCATTGTCAACCAAAGTCTTAAGGATCACATCATAAGGTTCTGCTAACTTGGTATAGACTCGCTTTCGAAATGACTTCTTAGGCTTATCTGCATATTAAGGTTTAGGAGCATTGTGAGTGTTGCTAGCTTCTTGTTGTTTTGCTGCATAGATAGCGTTGGAAAGATTGAAAGTGGGCTCTTTAACTTTAGGAGCATCAAGAACCCCATCATTAACAACATACTTGTTCTTATTCCAAGGTTTGTTCTTGTCTTTACCATTGCCTTTAGCATCTTTATTAATAACAATATCCCCTTTTCTTATAGCTACATCCTCAATCCGATATGCACTTTCAACCATGTCATGGAAGGAGGAGAATAGTTGCTTCCTTAGATCATAAAATAGCTCAGGCACAAGTGTGTTGATGAAAATGTCAATCTTTTCTCTTTCGGGTAGCTGACGAGGATATCGAGAATACAATGACCTCCAATGTTGTAAGTAAGTTGAAAATGGCTCACCTTGATGTTGTCTTAGATTACCGAGATCTATCACAGTGACAGGTTGTTGGATGTTGTAAGAGTACTGCTGGGTAAATCGCTGAGCTAACTCATCAAAAGTCTTAAGCGGTGGCGTCAATTTCGCAAACCATTCCAAAGCTTGGCCTCTTAAGCTTCGAGGGAATAAGCGTAGGAGATATGTGTCTTCATGAAGAAAGTCCATACTAAGAGCATAAAAATGACGCACATGGTCATGAGGGTCACCATTTCCATCATACTTGTCATATTTAGGAACCTCAATATCCTTAGGAAACGGGACCATGTATAGATCTTTATCAAAAGGAAGAGCACAAATTGATTCTACAAAAGAGACCTTTGGAGGCTCTCTTTCTAATGCCATTTGGGTAAGGCGTTGATTTGTCTGACGTAATTCTTCTTGAAGGACTTTCAATTTAGTTGGTACTCTTTGTTAGACAATTTGTCTGACATCATAGCCGGGAGGAAGCTTGTATCCTCTAGAAGTCATATATTGAAAATATTGATCGCCATTACGCTCTAAAAGCTTATGCATCATTCGTTGGAAATCCACATCTTGTTCACATCTCATAAGATCCTCACTAGAAATCTCATCATTAGCCTCTGCCTCATGTTGAGAGGGAGGAGGTCTAGGAGGTGAAGAAGGCATACCAAAAGTGGTTCTTGGAGGAGATCTTGGTGGCGTGTTGTTGCCATTGTTGCCATTAAAAAGAGGTCTATGCTCATGATTACTAGTCTCAGGTTGCTCATGAAATGTCCCTCTATAAGCCATGCACCTAGTAGCATCCATCCTTTGTTGATTGTGTTCTTTGTCTAAGCGCGCTTGATTATCCTTATGCTCAAAGTGTTCTTGCAAGAGTTGAAACTTTTCTTGCTCAGTCAAAGTGAGTGAGACACTATCTATGTTTTTGGGAGTCTTGAATGCAGAAAAGAGGAAACCTCCTTTGTACCACGGTGTAGCCTTAGATTTCTCAAATTGATCAGAACTAGAACTGTCTTTGCTAATGGGTACTTTGGAACGTCTAGTTGGAGAAGGTAACTGTGTATAATTGAACGGAGGGTGATTCTCTTGCTCAAACTGAGACCGAGTTGTAACCGGCATGAAAAGAGATGTTGGTCAACTAATAGAATGAGACAAAGTTTCTCAGATTTGAGATAAGCAAGGCCAATAAAGATCACTTGTCAAAGTAGAACAATAGAGAGATGGCTTGTCAAAAGTGCTCAAGCACTTACAGCAATCAATTGACTAAAGCCGAGCAGCGAGCAAGAAGCTCAATAAGCAAGTAGCTAGAGAGGTAACCGTGATGCGACAAGTGATCAAGAGTAGCATTTGTTAAGCTCAAATCCAATAGTTTTAGCTCATTTGTTTCAGTCTAGAACAAATCTAAACATGTAAGTAACAAACCAGTTTCAAGTAAGAACAGAAAAAGACACTCTACAGCAGCAGGGATAACTTTAAGAAACCCCTCCCGAAAAAAAAGCCTAAAATGCTGGCGAATCCAACATCTTGTGGGCAGGAAAATTTTAATATCGAGGGCAATTTTTTTGTTCCATATAGGGAAATAAAATATTATATGTTGGCGATTTTTTTCTTGCCCTAGAAAAAATCATTTTAAATGTGGCGAATTAATGTTTTTTTTCACTGACGGATATATAAATGATGGCTATTTTTTCCCTTGCCAAAAATGAATTAATAATTTCAGAGGCGAATTACTTGTTTTGTAGGAAAATGAATAATAATGGTCTTGGCTAATCTTCAGTGGTAAACTGAAAAATTGTTTAATCTGGGCAGATGGGAAAAGATTCCCCAAATCGGCCCGAAATTCATCCCGGGCCGTTGATCTATTAGATTGTATTACTGTTACATGGTTATATTTATATTTTATTAATAATTATATGGCTATGATTATATCATATGGCTATAATTATATTATAGTATAAATAATTATATTATATGTTCTATTATATAATAAATAATTATAAATAAAAATAATATTATTTTTATAATAATAATAAATCTGGTGACGGGTCGTCGATCTATCAGATTGTATTACTGTTACATGGTTATATTTATATTTTATTAATAATTATATGGTTATGATTATATCATATGGCTATAATTATATTATAGTATAAATAATTATATTATATGTTCTATTATATAATAAATAATTATAAATAAAAATAATATTATTTTTATAATAATAATAAATCTTAAATGATTACATAATATAAGTAATATTATTTTTAATTGAATGCCAAAAAACATATTATAATTTATAAAAAATACATTATTAAAATATAAAATATAAACCAATGCAGTTACATTAAAAAAAATTTAAAATATTTAAAAACAATAATAATTTAATAATTTAATTAAAAATAATAGAACATATGATATAATTATTTATACTATAATATAATATAATATAATTACAACCATATGATACATTGATATAATCATAACCATATAATATAATATAATTATAACCATATAATATTTATATAATATAATAATAATTAATAATAATAATAATAATGACCATCGAGTCTGAGTCATCGACGGCCCGGGATGAATTTCGGGCCGATTTGGGGAATCTTTTCCCATCTGCCCAGATTCATTCGGAATCGTGACACGTGTCACGATTCCGGATGAATCTGGGCAGATGGGAAAAGATTCCCCAAATCGGCCCGAAATTCATCCTGGGCCGTCGATCTATCAGTCTTCAGATTGTATTATATTATATTATATTATATGGTTATGAACTTATGATTATTATTATTATTATATTATATTATTTATGTATTATTTAATATATTATATTATTTATGTAATATAATATAATAATAATAATGTTATTATTATATTATATTATTTAATATTATTTATGTAAATATATATTACATAAATAATATATTATTTATGTAATAATTATTATTATATTATATTATTTAATATTATTTATATGTAATAATATATTACATATAAATAATATTAAATAATATAATATAATAATAATCATAATGTAATATTACATAAATAATATTAAATAATACAATATAATAATAATATAATAATAATAATAATTATTATATTATAGGTTATGATTATTATTATTATTATGTTGTATTATTTAATATTATATTATATTATATTATATTAGATTATATGGTTATAAATTATAATTATATTATATTATATTATAGGTTATGATTATTATTATTATATTGTATTATTTAATATTATTTATAATATTAAATAATAAAATATAATAATAATAATAATAAATTTAATAAACATTTGATAGTCTATAGATCGACGACCCAAGATGAATTTCGGGCCGATTTGGGGAATGCTTTCCCATCTGCCAATATTCATCCGGAATCGTGACACATGTAACTTATGTACATTATTGAGTCTTGACAATTTATTACTGTTAGATGTACATTGTACATTAAAGTTAAAACCATTAATTACTTATTACTTTCGTTTTAACTATTAAACTTCAAGTATTTACGAGAGTCCGATACGATAGCCATAGGGTTTTCAAATTTTAAATTTTCAAAGACTGGCAGAATTCCATTTTGTGTTCTGATTTCTGATGACTGAAGTCTGAAAGTGTGACACAGTGAAACTTTGTTATCAGCCGACAACACCAATTATCCAATCTCAATTCTAGGTATTTAATTTTTTTCAAAAAAATTCCATTGCAATTTGCAGCAATAGAAATCTTGATTTTAATTGTCTTAGGTTTGCACTTTAAAATTATTTTGAATAGGGCCTGAAGTCTAATAACCAGTAGCGCCAGGCATGGGCAAAACAAAGTCAAAAACCTCCCAAACGAGTGCACCCATAAAGGAAAAGAACACCATTATAGAACTCAGACGAGTGCTACAAACCCCAGGTTTCACCGATGAGTGTCATGATATTTTTGATCCTGTTATCCATGGAGATTCTGAAATCATGGCAATTAGACATTCATTGTTTAGTAAGTGGAAAGATCCACAGAAGGGGAGAATTTATTACAAATATAACAGCAGTATTGGGGCATATACAAATAAACTAGCTGTTGTGGTTACTAGATTAGCAAACCTCGCTGTACCCGAAGTATTCCCTTGCCCTGAAATTGTAATGCTATGCGCTCAGAATTATGATGAAAATAGAAAGACAATTGTAAACCAAAACACTCAGGAGGAAATTTTATCAATAACTGAGAGTGAATTTCTGACTCTGTTAGACCTAGGGTTAGGGTTTAGAACAGAAATCTCTAAGGAGCGCATTGACTTGGATAAACTAGCTCAGGCTTATGACAAGCTAGAAAGATCTTTTCAAGATTCATATATTAAGGGTTTAATACCCTCAGAGTCCACTACTAGTGTTACACTAGACAAAGACCATAAGCCTCCTTATCAGTATGATATTTTTGTGCCATGGGTTCAGAATACTATTTCTTTGTTATCATTTTGTCTGGGATTGGACAGTAACAAGGAAGTGGGGGCCAGTGTTCTTGAAATGATTTATAATATCCATTGTCGAGGGCAGTCAGTTGAGCAGGTAGATGTAAGATATAATTTTGTTCAGCACATTGTTGAATCTATGCAACAACAATTACTGATGATTAAACAAAGTACAACTATAGGTAAGACCAAGACATTTAGGTTCACAAGTTACTTGTGCTACCTTCTTTTAGCAAAGCATCGCCCAATATTTGAGACAGAGAACAACAAGCTTGGTATTGAGGTCTATAAGTTTGATGAGAGAACCCAGAAGAAATCAGAGACTCCAAGTCCAGTATATGAGTGGACACATAAGATGAGGATGACTGCTGCAAATAAAAACTACAACCATTTTGTAGACTTCTTTTTGGCACCTATTTACCAAAAAATCATAGGCACTTCGATGCCTAGATTTCCTGTGTCTTGTAAAGATTGCATTCAACTGGGAAGTCAGATTCAATTGGCTGACTGGTTCTTTATGGAAGAGTACACTCTCTTAAGGTTTTACGGTTCAGCGGTTGAACCCTGCAAACTTCCAATGCATGTTACAGAAAGGGTTTTTACACTGGAATATGTACGGCAGATGGAGAGCGCAGATGAACTTTTCAGTGGACAACAAAAGAAAACGATATTTCCTTCCTTGCCTTTCGCAATTGGAGGCCTCACATTTGAGAGAAAGGCTTTCAAACTGGCAAATGAATTGGTAACTTTTTTTGGCTTTGATTTTGTCAGTCACTGGAATTATGATCCACTGAACATAATACAAACGAGACTTATTGCCAATGGGAACTCTGCGAGCAAATATCAACATCAGGAGATGCCATTGATAGAAAAGTTTAAAAACAAGGATTCATGGGATGAGGTTAAGAAAGAGATGGAGAAACATGCAACAGAGAATAATATTTCAATGCAAGAATTGTCATCCCAAATTATGACATTGCACAAATCAGAGCCTCTGACATACTTAAATTTCTACAAGAAAGCATCTCAACCTTCTACGAGGTCTATGCCTAAAGAAATTAAAGAGGCATGCAAAGCTGAAATGTGGTGTCAAACCAAGATGACTGATTTCTGGAAAATGAGGCAAAATTTGGGTGAACCAAAAACATCAGCTGTTTTTGATGAAATTGAGGAGGATGAAATTTTCAGCAATTATTGGAATAAAGAGCATCCAACTGTACTATATGATTTTGGCAGTGACGGTGATAATGAAAGGCAGAAGGACCTCCAGTCTGATGCTGACATTCAAGGTATTCAGGATTCTGGGTCAACCAGGGGCAGAGATATTGTTACACTTCAAATGAGTGATTCTATTAAACAAACGTATAGTAGAGGGGCAACTATGATACAAAAAATGGGTTATGCAGGTCTAGGGCCCATTGGTGCAAGTGGTGAAGGGATTTGGAATCCACTTCTAGTACCAGAGCCACCCAAAAGAGGATGTAAACCAATCATTGGATTCTCTGACAATGAAGATGATTCATCTAGAAAGGGCAAAAAACATTATGTCTCTGCTTCTGAAGGTCATCCCAAAACATTATTTGTTAAATCTTCGAATCCAGTTGTAGTTGATGGCACTGGCACTGGCACTAGCATGGATGAACCTTGTGCAAAAAAGCAAAAAGTTATGACAATTACACTGCCAACAATGTTAGTGGTTACTTCACCAATGTATGCACCAGTAGCTTCTGTACAAAACCTAGAAAACAGTCCTAAAACGCCAGGATTTGGAATGGGCCATCTTCAGTCTGTTGGCAATCCTCAAAATACAATTGTAGGTGGAGTAAGTTTAACTGGAGTTGGAGAAGCACACAAGGATACAACTGATAATTCACCTTTCAAACACTCAATTTTGTCAGCAAACCCAGATTTTAGTTTGAATGAATTTGCATCAAAGTTTGAACAGACAAGTGAAAGAAATAGGCAAATTATGAAGACTTTGAAAAGTGATGCAGTTGCTAAATGTCAAGGATCTACTAACAGAATATTTCCAACATATGATCCAAACAATGAAATGATGAACTTCATGGCTGTTATGCCCCTGGGTAGAGATAATATTCCACCACAAAATGTAATAAATCCTAACGATATACAAGTTACCAGTCTTCAAATGGATTTGTCAAAAGTGAAAAATATTGACAAAATCAATATATCTAAAGAGAGCAACAAAATGGTCTACTCTACACTTCTGAAAGCGGAGAGGGAAAACAAAAGCCTTACAAAGCAAATAGAAAAGTTACAGGCAGACCTTGATAATGTGAAGGCGAAGGAGAAAGCAGCAGACAATAGGTTCAAAGATTTGCAAAATAGGATAAAGAAATCTTCTCCTACAGAGGCAATTGTCCAGCAAGAAAAGATGAATGAACAAGTGGAAAAATTGACTAAAGAATTGGATGAGTGCCAAAAAAGACTTCAGGATGAACAAGCCTCTAGTGCACAGTTGTTCAAGTCTTTAGAGAGTAGTGCACAGGTCAACAATAAATTGAAAACTGACCTGGACTATGCTGTCAAGGGAAATAATATTTTGAAGACTGAATTGGAGAATGAAAAGAAACAGTCGATGTCTAGGGCAAATATGATTTTTAATTTGCAAAAGGAATTGGGGAATGAGAAGAAAAAAGAGGAGTCTAGTGCAAAAACAATCAACAATTTGAATAAGCAATTGGAGAACATGAAACAAAAAGAGGAGTCAACTGCAAAAACTATCAGTAATTTGGAGAAGGAATTGGAGAATGTGAAGAAAACAGAGTCTAGTGCTACTGCAAACACTAACATAATCCACCAAATGAGGAGGGAATTGGAGAATGCAAAGAAAAAAGAAGAGTCAGCTGCAAAGAAAATCTTCAATTTGAGAAAGGAATTGGAGAACACGAAGAAAGAGGAGTCTACTGACTCTACTCAAAGACTCCATGATTTGAAGAAGGAATTGGACAATGCGAAGAAAAAGGAGGAGTCCACTGCAAAGGCAATCCATGATTTGAAAAGGGAACTCGGGGATGAGAAGAAAAAAGAGGTAACTACTGCAAAGACAATCCAAGATTTGAAGAAGAAATTGGAGGATGAGAGGAAGAGAGCAACTAATTTGCAAGGGCAAGTAGAGGAAATACATAAAAAGAGTGAAAAAGAGATGTCTCAAATGAAGAAAAAGATGGAGAATGTAATGGCAGAAAATAGAGCGACCTCTTCCGAAGACCATCATGTGAAGGATACTATAATAAACATGGTTAAGCTTATCAAACAAGAAAATTGGGACAAAATAATGAAGAACACTGATAGTTTGTTTGAATGGCTTGATTTAAATAGCAATATCAGACTTCTCTTTGAAAATGTAAAAAGTGATTTTTTTGGTAAAAGACAAATCTTCACCAAATCCTTAAAAAATGTTTCTGACCAAATTTTGAGTAAAGTAAAGATATCCAATGATAGGGATTTGGCAAAGCATGGAATAAACAGCCGCTTGGATGCCTCTGTAATGACCATTGATGTCGGTCACCATTGTGAACAACTAACGGAAATGGGTGAAGCTCTCAAATTTGTTTCCAAAGAATTGAAGAAGATGAATAACATCATACTGAACTTGCTGAATGCTGGATTACCAAATCCAGCTGACTCAAATGCCAGATTCATTGGAAATGAAAATTACATGAAAAGGTTGCAGGAGAGCATGAATCATGATTTAGGCAACTTGCTTGAGGATACCACTCCAGAAGGAATTGCAAGTTGCATCAAACCACTGTCAACAACGAATGAAGTTGTAGATAAATTCCTCGATTCATTTAAAAATATCTCTTAGAAGTATTTATTGTTGACGAGGTTACAACTATTTAGCTACAACCTCAAACAAATGGAGCCACCAAATGATGCAGAATGGAGCGCCCTAAAGAAATTCTTAGAAGCTGGGTCATCTTTTGAAACTGAAGCTGTTACTGTTGTTGTCATTGGTAGTCATGACTCATAGCTGATAGCACTAAGAAGTAACAACTCAGTAAGTGATAGTACTATAATCATTTTGTTACTTGTTTCTCTTTAATTTCAAATTTTGGATTTAATTTCAACTTTGTTTAATGTTAATTGTTACAGGAATCAAGAGCCAGCATATCAGGATAGTTGGGCAGCCAGGCACTGGCATACTATTACTACACAATAGATGGAAAAAATTTCCCTACTAGAAAAAATTGTACAATTGGCAATGTGATTGTACACACATAATGTATTATGTAGTAATAATCTGATTATATATACAATTACAAACCGACCTACAGCTATTGTTGCTCCCTTATATCTGCAAAAGGGAATTCAGGGTCATTTCAATTTGACATTGAGTCATTTGCAAAGGGTTGTAATTGTTTGTAATTGACAATTGTTAAATGTATTACGTTACAGGCTGATTTATAATTATAAATTATAATACAATTTTTTTTAAATAGAGATTATTCTGTTAAATGCATTATGTTACAATTTCTTAAAGAAACTAGAATCAATGAAAATCTCAACATGTTACAAAAATACAATCAATGAAAATCTCAACATGTAAGTTTGTATTATCAACATGTTCAAAAAAAACATTTAAGCATCTATAAAAGGACAGTGAAACTATGAATGAAGGCTATAAATTGACTTCTACAAACATAATAAATTAGTAGATAGAGTCTTAGATCAGAGCTACTACTTCTAGCCTACTACTTGACTCACAGAAGTTAGAACTTGAGGTTGAGAAGCTGCTATAGTTGCCATTCCGCCTGGACCGGCTCAGCATCACTATCATCAGACTCCTCCTCATTTATTGCATACAACATTTGATTGTTCGTTGTGTTTTCTTCAGATTCACTGTCAGCGTCAGACTCACTATGCATGCCAAAGTCAACATCATCTTCATTGCTTCCAATATCAGGATATGAACCACTGCCACTACCATTGCCACCACCACTACCACTGCCACTTGGGTTTGAAATGTTGGCAATCCCTCTTCTTTGACATCGTTTTCTCCAAATGCTGACAGCCCTGTCATAAGGGAAATTTTCTACCTCATACCTAGAATTATAGAGCCTCAGACAATTATCCAAATTTTTGTCTAATTTGTTTCTAACCTTTGACTTCAGGAAGCCCAAAGTACTGAAAACTCTCTCATCCTCCACTGAACCCAATATCATTGTCAAACATAAATCGGTAAGCTTGAAATATTCTGGTATTGCCTCTCTCAACTGATTGCTCTCACCAAGGTTTTTCCAAAGCTTTGTTACCGCTCCCTCTTCATTTGGGTTCTCCATAAGAGCATATTGTTCCCTCATTATGTTTGCAAAAGAATATGATTGATCTCTCAGTCGAGATTCATCTAAAATTCCATTTATAGTGATTCCATTGATTACTTTAGGTTTGCAAAAATGCTGAATCAGAGTCGTCATCCTTCTTCAAAAATCAGTCGGACAGTTTAGAGACCAATATTGTGGAAAAACAATTCACATTGCTTCGAGCAGTTCCTCTGGAGGGAATCTGTCTCTGATTTCTGATGAAAGATTGTAGCAAACTCGCTTGACAGAGTCAAGCACAGAGTCTTTGATCTTCTTGAAGTCTTCACTTGTAACACGTGAAAGTACCTTCTCTGGTTCTGATTCAACTTCACTTCCTGCTTCGTCGGGGTTGACGCGGGCATAGTACTACATTGGTATGTCAACTCCACGTACCCTGGCATATACCTCATCATTTGCACCAATATGTAAAAAGTTCCCAGGATTGTTCAAATCTGTGATTTCTATCCACTTTGCAAACTTTGATTCATCTAATGGTAGTAATCGATACAGAGTAACCAGGCTACTACATGTCATTTTACGCAGCTTATTATATTCTGCAATGTACATACCTCTTTGTTGAACCTTTTTTATAATATTTCTCATGTCCTGTAGCATGGGGAGAATAGTTGCTAAAGTTAAGAGTACCTTAACATTAGTTAGGCTTGAATATAGCCGAGGGAATCTGTCTCGCACAGAGTGGATTAGTCCAAGCAATGACGGGTATTCAGACATTACTCGATGTGCCGGTCCATCCAAAGAGATCCATCTGGTATCATTGTCTTTAAGAAGCTTCTTCCCATCAGTAAGTCCTTGAGAAAAGTGTTGAAATTCCCGGACTCATTTTGGACTTCGACAGAAGTATTGGTAAATCTCTTTGATTAGAGATTCCACTTTACTTACACAACCAAAATTGCTAACAATTCCAAAAGCTAGATTCATTCGATGGGCCATGCAATGAATGGGAATAGCGTAGGGTGCCAAATCATCCTTGATCTTTTTGCAAAGACCACCTTTATGACCTTGCATAACCGAAGCTCCATCTGCTCCAACACACACCAACTTTTTGGCAATCTCCATGCTATCCAAATCTCCAGATTCAATTAGAGTAGTCTTTAATAATTCATACAAATTTTCAGCTGTCGCACTACAATTCAATTTAGCAACAGATAGTATAAATGGTTGACGACAAAGATTGTTTACAGTATAAACATGCATGCACACCCAGGAAGTATTATCAATTGCTGTAACTTCATCTAGAGACAATGCAATGAAATTTGAGTCTTTTATTTTTTCCTTCATATCTTCTTTTTCAACCTGTGCAAGACATCTAGCCCATTCCCATCCGCTGTTTACTGACCAGTGACTGTTCAGATAGTTTTGAGTTTTCAAAAAGTGCAATAAGGCAGGAATTGAAGGGTAGTCTGTCATAGGACGTCCTCTACTCAATAAATAAAAGACCACACTTAATTGAACTACTTTTCCCATATTTTGCACTTCTATTGCTTTCCCAATGAAATCTTCAATGGAACCTTTTACTGCAGAACGCTTATCCCGTAATTGCTGGTGTAACTCGTATATTTCAGCATTCCTGATATGCAGACAGTTGTCCTTTGTTTTCCAAGTTAGCACGGATTTTTCAACTCCATCTATAATTTCCTTCTTGTAAACTTTACCGACATGCTTTTCTATGGTATCAATTTTAAGCTGCAACCTCTTCTCCTTCTTTGTTATCTCTGTGCAAATGTTACATCTGCATTCAGTAGGAGGCGCACCATCAATTGGATTGGGCACTGGTTCAATGAACCAGTAATTTTCCACCCATTCTAACTGAAAACTCCTTTGGGACAGATCCCAGCGAGATCGATCTTTCGTCGATCCCAATTTTCTTTTCCCCTTTCGTGCATGAGCATGATTTATGGAATCAGTTTTGGTTTTCTCACCCGACTGGTCCAGGACCGACTCCAACTCTATAATCTCAGTTTGTGACTCCCTACTCAGGGGAAGTGCCTCCAAATCATGTTCAAGTTCATCCTCGACTGAGATATCAGGTTCACCAACTTGAACTTCAATATGGTATGAGGGTCCAACTTGTGATGAATCTCCTTTTTCAACTGGAGATCTAACTTGTGAATCTTGTAGCTTGCCAACATTTCCACCACCAAAATATGCTGCTATGGTTCTGCGTTTTGGTAATGGTGGCTTCTCTTGGCATTCAGGGATCCTACCGGAACCCCTGTTACCCCTCTTATTTGACATGGCAAACCGATAAAGGCTGCAAAAAATATATCAACTTAGTTGTTGAACAAAAGACTCAACTACTTAGACTACATATAATAACAATAATATGATTCATTCTCAAAAAATGGGTTCTACTGCTACGGTACTACAGTCTACAGTACTACCCAAGGGCCAATATAATTCGCAAACCTATAGGCTATCTTAGCATTACACTGGACAGTAAAACTAAAAAAATAACCAGTACCACTGTACCAGTGGTCCAGTACCACTGTTGACATAAAAAATAAATTAAAAAGCACTTGCCTTTTAAAAAAACTAGGGTCCACGAGTCAATGGCCAATGCACTCAGCACTCTGAAAGTTCGGCAGCAATAAGAAATGCCAGTCTCCGGACCAGAAAAGAGCGAACTGTGTAGAATAATAATATTTTATAGTCCAATCTAGGTTGGCGAATTAGGCGGGATTAACAAGCGGGAATTTCAAATGCAGGCGAAATGCACCTTCCTATGCAAGCCCACAGTAGGAAACAGTTGGCTAAACGGGGCTGTGGTCGACACACGTCCAGAAAATGGTTGGCGACGCCCAACCCAAGGGAAAATTATTTGGTTGTAGTAATGGCGAAAGAACGTGGGCCAATAAGAAACAGCATGCAAAAGCTGGCGATATGTTTAAAATAAATGTATCCAAAACGTATATTGCATTGGCGATTGCACCGATAGTTTTGACCAATCATGTGATAACTAATGGGCGACTACCCCGGGCGTTGGACCCAAATCTAATAAATATCCGGCGATGTAGTTGACCTGCGTTGCGTGCTCTATTTGCCAAATGACGATTGACCCATCAGACGGGATCGCCAAAAGGCGAAGATTCGCCACTAAAGTTATCTCTGTACAGCAGGTTAAAGTGCAAGTTTAGCAACTCCGAATTGTAGCAATGACAGGATAGTAGAAATGACTCAGGATTCTTGGTTGAGGGTATGCAAGGATACTTCAATATTATATGACTCTTGACCAGTGAACGTGAAAAACTCAGTTTGAAGCGCTTGGACCAAATTTGTAGATTGAACAGTGCAATTTCTCAGTTTGACAAGAAGTAGCAATAGATAAAAGACAGGTTTGCAAATAGTATGGGATCAAACATGTCATAGAACACTTGAAACAAGGGCAAAAGCAACCTTGCCAAGACAAGCACTTGTGATATCAAAATAGGGAACCTTATGAATGCTACCATTTGTTTGAATGTTGAGAACGTTTACATTGGTATAGCACAATCGAAGACAATTCGAGCAATTACTACCTAGAAGGACAAGGCTCATTACTTGGCAACGTGGCCCACAACTTGATGCTCCCTTGCCTCACACCAAGTGGTTGCCCACAAGAGATATTGGCGTTGTCATGGAAGTGTCAAAAACACAACCAAAGGAACACATATGGTGAGTGTCTTGGGGTGATCTGGGTAAGTCCACTTGGATCAATCCTTGCACCAAGAAGCTAAGCGGCTAAAATAGGGTGGCCTCTATCTAATGGTTCATAGTAAGGGTTTCCATTCATAGCACCCCTCTTGCTCCTCATAAAGGACTAGGACCTCACGGCCTCAAGAGTACCTTAAGCATTCTTGCTTAATGCTTTCCTCATGGTCAAAATCCCACAAGTTACTCACATCAAGCGAAGATAAGTACTATGTCTACCAAGGTTTTGTGTCCTTGATAGCCTTGAGATTATAGTGAGTTGGAATCACTCACCACCAAGGAAAATGATGACAAGGTTGTCCCCACTTGGGTCATTCCTCTTGATTGCTCAAGAGTAGGCCCGCTAAAAGATCCTAAGCTAAACAAAGAGTGGATTAATTCTTGAGGTTCAAGGTTTTTGGTTCACCACAAGGGTGAAGAGCATACTCCCCTATCTCAAGAATCTCTCCCAAACACACCAAGCAAAGATTCAATTACCCCCTTGCTTTCAAAATCCCAAGATGGGTCAAGATTTCTGTTTCACCACAAGGGTGAAGAGCATACTCTCCTACCACCTCAAAATTTCTACAACAAGGTATTAAGTGCCTATGAAAGGAAACAACTAGTATATGCCGCACTTAATAAAGAAAGCAATTAAACAAGCACTTGATTTGGTTTTTATGCTTAGGGCAGCCCTGCAAAAACCATTAGTAGCCCTCTTTGACATGTGATTTTAGCAAATTTCAAGCAAGAAGCACCTACAACCACAACTTGTTAGACCAACAAGAGTTAGGAGAATCAAAATCCAAAATCTAACAATGATTAGTACATGAAAAAAATTAGATAATCTGCAAAAATAATTGATCAAATGATAAAATCTGAAAATGAAACCATCATGGTTGGATTAGGCTCGGAAAGACCTTTCCAACAATATATCACACTTAAACTTTTGATACCATTTGCAAAATTTTAAAAAAAATGGGCACAGATTTGAAAACGCTGAAAATTTCAGAAAATTTCAAAAAGATAGCTAAGAACCTAAAACTTGCAAGATGGATAAAATAACTCAAAAATAGGTCACTGCCAGGTTCAGACACAGTATCACATGATACTTCACCTGACACCAGGTGATACTTATCAGTCCGCACGATATTTCGCCCGACACCAGGCGATACTTCACCCGAGACCAGGCGATACACCTTAATACAGGCGTGCGATTCTTCTGAGATGCGAAGTGTCACGCGGGTATTATAAGGTATATCGCATGATATACTGAGAAGTATCACGTGATATACTGAGATAGAAAACCAGAGAATGAAAATTATGCTAAAAACTTGTCGAAAAATTGACGAAAATTAACGAAAATGCAGAATTTAAAGGACAAAGTCTATCTACTCTGCCCCACAGTGGGCGCCAAAAATGTGTGCTAAAATGTTGTCACACTTCTATGGATCATTACATGCAAGGAAACTCAAGAATGAGCCCTCACAAATCGATCCATAGCTCCCTGGGCATGGAGTGCAAGGGTTTTTAAGAATGCTCTCAGCTAGAGCTATTTAGCCTATAACCTTGCTAGTAAACCATGCAATGGGAGATTCCATGAAGACAAGGGCAAGAATGCCAATATCCTCAAGAATCAAGAATGAAAATGCAATGCAATGCTATGCTAGAAATGGAAATGCAAGCTAAGCTATGAAAGGAAATATGCAAGTATTACAACCCAAGCTAATTAATCTATGTGAGCTAATCTAGAGCATAGAAATGAAGCTAATCTAAGAAAGCATAAATATGAAGCTAAGATAAGAATGCAAAAATGAGATGTAGAATGCAAGAATGAGATGTAGATGCTAAGAATGCTCCAAATCTTCAAAAGCTCCAAAGTTTACCTAGAAAACCTGCAGCATAATATTAGCATAAAAAGTTGGGGATCTAGAATGAAGAAGAGAACTCTCCTTTTAAAGAAAATGAGGAGGAATGGACCATGGAGATTAAGAGGCAAAAGATTTAATCAACAGTGGAGCTTAAAAGAGGAGCAATCCATGTGCACAAGTATCCTCCAATGAGAAAATAAGAGTTGACTTTTGTGTCCATATGAGACAAAAAGTGTTTTTTCCCTTTTTATAAAATAAGAATAATGCTTTATTTGTGCCAACTTAGGATAAGAGGAAAAGTGGGGGCTTTTTATTTATTAAAAGGGGAGGAAATATTCCTTTTAAATAAATAAAGACTTAGGATAAGATGGTTAGCCCATAGAAAATAATCGAATAAATGATAGAGCTAGGATTTGATCAAGAATAAACAATTGCTGATTTAGCAAAAGGGGCTAATAGTCTAGATGACCATTTTTAGGTGTATACAAACACTAGACCACATTTTAACCCACCGGACTATGATTAAAAATTAGATTCAAATGAATCTCTTGAATGTATTACGAATATATAAAAGTACTTTAATTTTGAGGGCACATGTGAAGATAAGAAGGTGAAGTATGCTTGCACAAAATTGAGAGGTCATGCATCATTGTGGTAGGAACATTTGTAGACAGATAGACAAAGAAGAGGAAAAGAAAAGATTAAATCTTAGGATAGGATGGTGAATAAGTTGAAGGCAAAACTCTTACCTATTGATTATCAAGTGAACCTATTTTGAAATTCGTATTTAAAACTTAAAGCAGAAGGAGTCTAGCGTGAAGGAGTATACTGAGGAATTCTTCAAGTTAGATATTATATCTTGACATATTGAGGATGGTATTGAATGAATTTCAAGGTATCTTAATGGTTTGAGGATGTCTATACAAGATGAGATCAGATTAATAAAGTTGCATAGTGTAGAAGAGGCTTCTCAATATTCCTTGAAAATGGAGAAGCTGAACAAAACACATGACCAAAGATAGAGAGGAGGAGGAGGAAGATTTTTTGTAGAATAGAACAAAGGAAAATTTGAAGGTAAAGAGGATAATTCATACTAAAGAGATGATAGGAACTTTCACCAAAATGGGGGACATAATGGTCATGGGAGAGATGATAAGAGGTTTCTCAGAGGAGATTTCTTTAAGTGTGGATGAGAAGGACACCAAGAATTTGAATGTAGGAAAGGAAATTCAAGCAAGATGATAGATAACAATGTAAGAACTACTTTTGTTGAGGAATAATCTACCGAACCTCTTAACTAACCTAAAGATGGAGAAGCTTTGATGATAAGGAAAACCCTATATCAAAATGAGATGGATAAGGAACCATTGTAGAGGAAGAGTTTATTTTGAGCAAGATGTAAGATTAAAGGTAAATTTGGTAGAGTTATCATTGATAGTGGTAGTTTAGATAATTGAGCTTCAGAAGTGTTGGTGAAAAAATTGAAGTTACAAAGATTGAAATACCCTAAGCCCTATCAAATAACATGGATTTAGGATGATTATAAGGTACTGGTAAGTAAAAAATGTTTGGTAAAATTCAAGATTAGATCTTATCATGATGAAGTCTTGTGTGATATTATGCCTATGGATTTAAGTCATATCTTATTGGGTAGACCATGGCAGTATGATAGACAAGCATTTCATGATGGTAGGAAGAACATATATACTATTGTTGAAAATGGGATGACAAATGTTTTGTTGCCTTTAGAAGAGAGTCCTAAGAGTGATATTTGTACAAGCGTGAGAATTTTTTTGGTTGAAGGAAGGAAATTCTTGGATGGTTTGATAACTGAGAGTATGTGCTATGCTATGATTCCTAAGAAGTTTGATTTTGAATCAGAATTTGAACAACCAGATGAATAAAGGATTTTTTGATAGAATATGAGGATATAGCCTCATATAATGTACCTAGTGGATTACCAAATATGAGAAGTATCACTCATTGCATGGATTTGATTCCTAGAGCTAGTTTGTCAAATAAGGTTGCACACTAGATGACACCTGTAGAGAATGAAGAGCTCAGTAGAAAAATGCAAGAATTGTTAAAGAAAGGTTTGATCAAAGAAATTTTGAGTCCTTATGCAGTACCTGCAATAGTAACACCTAAAAAGAATAGGAGTGGAGATTGTGTATTGATTCTAGAGCTACAAATTGAATCACAGTAAAGTATAGCTTTCCTTTACCTAGAATGGATGACATAATGGAATATTTGAGTGGAGCTAGATACTTTACAAAGATAAATTTGAAGAGTGGATATCATCATATCAGGATCAGAGAACGAGATGAGTGGAGGACTACATTCAAGACAAATGAAGGACTGCATGAATAGTTTGTGATGCCTTTCAGGATGAATAATGCATTTAGTACTTTTATGAGATTGCTGAATGAGGTATTGAATAAATTCTTGGGTAAGTTTGTGATTGTGTATTTGGATGATATTTTGGTTTTCAGTAAGTCAAAAGAGGAACATTTGTTGCATGTGAGACAAGTATTGTAGAGTTTGAGGGAAGAGAAGTTGTTGATAAACATCAAGAAGTGTAATTTCATGAAGGAATAACTTGTGTACTTGGGATTTGTTATATATATATGAAAGGATTGAAGATGGATCCTGAAAAAATGAAAGAAATAGTTGAATACACCTGAAAGCATAGGAGAGGTAAGATCATTTCATGGATTGGCTAGTTTCTACCAAAAATTACTAGGGAGTTCAGTTCAGTTTGTAGCCCTATGATTGAGACAATGAGAGGAGATAGGAAGGATTTCAAGTGGACATTTGGAGAAAATAGAAGTTTTGAGTTTTTGAAACAAAAGGTGATTGAACAACCTATGTTATCCCTACCTAATTTTAGTAAAGTATTTCAAGTTGATTGTGATGGAAGAAGAAATGAAATTGGAGTGCAGTATTAAGTCAAGAAGGGAGATTTGTTGTTTATTTTAGTGAGAAATTGAATGATGTAAAGAGGATATATTCAGTGTATGATCAGGAGTTTTATGCCATAGTTCAAGTCTTGAAGAAGTGGAGACAATATTTTTTGCCTAAGGAGTTTGCGTTGTATACAAACCATCAAGCATTACAATATTTGAATAGTCAAGGTAAGTTTAATTAGAGACATGTGAGATGGGTAGAATTCATGAAAAGATATACTTTTGTTGTGAAACATAGGAGTGGAAAGTCAAATAAATTTTATGATACTTTGAGTAGGAGAATAAATTTGCTAATAGAGATGACACTTGAAGTGCTAGGATTTGATGAGTTGAAGACATTGTATGAGAAGGACCCTAATTTTTCCAAACCTAGGAAATCTTATAAAGAACTTGTTGTTGTGGTTTGAACCAAGTGGTTGGATTATTTCATTCAAAATGAGATGTTGTTTAAAGGAAATCAGTTGTGTGTGTCTAGGAGTTCAATGAGAGATAATATGATAAAAATAAGCATAGTGGTGGATTAGCAGGATATTTTGGCATTAACAAGACAGTGGCTTTGGTAAGTGAGAATTAATTTTGGCCTCAGATTCATAAGGATGTAAGGAAATTTATTCAGAGTTGTAGAGTTTGTCAAGTAGAAAAAGGATGTATTCAGAATGTTGGACTATATAAATCTTTAACAATACCAAGAGCTCTTGGGAAGACATAAGCATGGATTTCATACTTGGATTTCCTAAGACGCAAAGGGGGAATGATTCCATATTTGTGGTTGTGGATAGATTTATAAGATGACACATTTCATACTTTGTATGAATAAAATAGATCTAATGCATGTAGTAGAACTATTTTTCAAGGAGGTTGTGAGACTACATGGGTTACCTAGAAGCATTATTTTGGATTGAGATACCAAAAATTTTGGTTACTTTTGGAGGACACTTTGGAAGAAGATGAATACATACTTGAATTTTAGTTCTAAATTTCACCCATGTAGATAGATGGACAAACAGTGGTAGTAAAGAAAACCTTGGGAAAATTTTTGAGATGTTTGGTTGGAGGGAAAGTTGGAAATTGAGATTTGACACTTGCTCAAGTAGAGTTTGTATACAATAATTTAGTAAACCGAACTACATGGAAGAAACCATTTGAGATTGTTACAGGCATGAATCCTAAGTGAGTATTAGAATTGAGGGATATCAGTCTTGAGGATAAGTGAAGTGTAGAAGCATACGAATTTACATAACACATGAAGTTATTGTATAATCAGGTGAAGCAACATTTGGAAGACATGAACTAGAAGTATAACGAGAAAAAATATGAGAAGAGGAGACTTAAGGAATTTCAAATTGGAGATGAGGTGATGGTATATTTGAGAAAAGAAATATTTCCAGTGGAACATGCAATAAATTGAAGATGATGAAGTTTGGACCTTATAAGATCTTGAAAAAATTTGATTAAGTTTGGGTATATCACCTATATTCAACATTATTGATCTATATTAGTACCATGAGATAGAATTCAGTGGTGATAGTGGACAAGATTTGGAGCAGCAGTTTCCTAAGAAGAAATTGAATGAAATTGAAGACATTTTAGATAGCAAATTTGGTAGAAGCACACATGGAATACAATACTATGAATATCTTACAAAGTGGAAGGATAGACTAGCTGAGGATTCTTCTTGGATATCATAGGATGAGGTAGACCATCTTGGATTTCCTCTAGCCCTATCAAAGTGAGAGGGTCACTTTTCAATCAACCCTAGATATCTTATGCAGGATCATCCTTGGATTCTTGACAATTGTGCATCAACCAAAAACATTTGGCTTTCAATTTACTCATGTGTAGTTTAGTTTAGTTTATGTGTTCCTTTTGACATCCTTTTGATTTGTCTTGTTTTTCTATCGTGGACCTGATGGTACATTCCTTGGATCATGCTTGATCTTCCTTTGGATTCTCTCTTCGATTTGAATCTTCTTAGTGGAGTTATCTTTGATCATTTGAGTTTGACCTATTTCTTCATCATGCTCTCAACTAATTGGAGTTTCCAATCTTCTGAACATTTTCCTTGGTTTAAAATCCTATTTGGCTCATTATTAGATGTTAATAGACTTTTGGATGATCTCCATTTTGGTTTGTGCTTCACCCTATTCTTTGGTGGAGGATTTCTTCATGATTTAGGTATTGATATATCTACACATTACATTTTCTTGCCTTGTGGATTGTAATCATTCTTGGACTAGCCTAACTTTCTCTCTTGTTGAGTATTGTCTAGTGAAGTGAAGTTGAGTACTGTCCTCCGACTGGGCAAGGAGAAACTAAATTTATTAGGATGGAGTATTATTATAGTTCCCCAGGATGGAGATTCCCAACTATCTTAGTAAGAAAGGCAGGACGTACCAGAAAATAAAGAGTTTAATACAACAGCTCACCCATGTGGGATGGAGCCCATCCATTTTCTACTTGAGTGGGTGGGAATCATAGGGCGATAAACTGATACTACCAACTGTGCCTTCTTGAAAAGGATGCAATCGGTCGAATCTTTCTTGTTAGGGATGATTGGCAATTAGAAGCTAAGCCATCTATCTAGAAGAATTAAATGAGAATGAGATGGCAACTAGAGTGATGAGAAACCTTGGTGATCGACCCACTTGGATGCTTTGTGAATGTCTATATATTGTTGTAATTGATCCTTAGGATAGTAGCTTGGTAGTTCAGAGTATCTTTTCATGAATAAGAATTTGATAGATTCGCATGAAGGATAATCTAGATAATATTTGTAACCAGACCTATATGTCTATTCTGTAAGCTTGCTTGTAGCTGACCAATTGTAAATTAATTTATGATAATGTGAATATTGGATCTTGCATTCTCTCTATTCCTTGTTGTTGCTTCCATTGTGCGACTCTTGTTGCATGGTTTGAACCATCCTCATTGATGATCCTCATACCATGGAAACACCATTTTTAATGCATATTGAAATATAAATTAAACAATAGTGTAATATAGATTATATATGTTCATTAGTTCTAGTAAGATGGAGTTATAGTTTTAGTGTAATATAATAGGTTGTTAATACATTGAAATGTATATTTTATCTATGCTAAATACAAGCTAAGTTCAAAAACATGGTTGAAATCCTTTGTTTTGTTTCTTCTCACAAATGTGATTGCATTTCTTGCATGTTGGAGGATGATTTTGGGGGTTTTAATTTTGGTACCAAAGGTTGAGGGACCTTTCTAGTGTTTTGTCTTACCTTATGATCATATTGAACTTTTGAGATCATGTTGGGTCTTTGGTGATTTTTGTAATTGGTGTTTCTTAGAATTTTGCTTCTTTCTTGGTATTTCATTGATGATATTTGGATATGCCATTATGTGGGAATTGGGCTCAAATTATGACTTGGAGCTTATTGTATTCCTAATAATTTGTATCATGATATGTATATGATTATTTCTTTGACATCCATTTGAGGATAATAGGAATATGATGTTTCCCTATGATGAATTTGACATATTATGCTCTTTTGTATTCTTTCTTATGGGGAGGGTTTTCTAGGAGCATTGCTAGGAGAGTGGCTCGCAATGGAGGTCGGGCCCCTAAGTGGTTGTCAAGGAAACCCATTGTGGAGTTGTAATCAAGTGACAATATAATAAAATGAACTAAGTTAGGATCAAACATTAATCAAGATAATTATGTTTCCTTACCCATGGCCATGAGAAATCCTATGAGGGCCATGGATGGGTTGGATAAGGCCAAGCTATCTCTGTTGTGTTGATTTAGAAAATCAACTTCCTTGTCATCATGAAAAGTTTTTGGCTCCACATGAGTTCTTGTCTGGGGGCCAGGATCTAGAGAGACTACCAAGATAACCCAGAATAGTAGAGGACTATGTGATGACACTCTCTTACATGTATCTTAGGATTCACTTTATTTTGTCTTATGGTTTGCCTCCGATATGTTACAGTATTTATACTGGTATCTTATATATATTCCTTGTTGTACCCCTTGTGTTTTCCTTATGTCACGTTTTGGTCTCTCTTGGGACGTTCTTATTTGTCTTGTATTTTATTGTGTGGCATGGGTCCTTGTGTCTATCTTCTAGCTCAAAGGGGTGATCCTCATGGTTCCATGTGGTTGGGTGGAAAATATTTCTCCCATCGATATTCATAGTGTGATTCATGAGCTCATTGGATGGATTATGCATCATCTTTGCATCTTCATTGTACCTTCATTGCGACTTCATGACTGATGATTAGTATTGTAACTTTGTATCATATTATGTATATCAGATCAATGACATAGTAAATCTATACTCTTTGTAAATGTGATTGTAAACTTGTATCCAGGATTCATTATAATGTCTTCCTAGAGTTTGATAAATCAATGTTAGTAGTGACTAGTACTGTGTACTTATATGTAATTCTTTTAAGAATTTTTAACATTTGTATTTGAGGTATAAAATGGATATGGCTTAAATTCAATCTTAAATCTGTGTATTATTTCAATTGGGCTTAATTGATATTGTCATGTGTCGCTTAGTAGCAACGTTGTGGAACCTAAGAGGACGTGGTGTTATGTTTGATGTTTTACACCTTTGTATGCTATTGATGTGATTAATCATTTAGTACCATGTATAATTGCATTGATTATGTATAAGTTAAGATATTATTGTTATCTTAGATTTTTTTTTTAAAATTGCACGATTCTTTAGCATTTTTGTGTCATCCTCTCGGGTTCTCTATCGGGGCATTACACACACCTTCAAAATATTAAATCCAAGTAAATTGTATAATTTCTTGTATTGCTTGAAGTTTGAACAAAATAGTCTTGTAATTAATTATTTTTTAATCTTCATTTTGTTTCCTCTCACATTCTAACATTAGACCCAAAACTAAAAGAAATATGTGAACATCAAATAATATATGTTGGAAATGTCAACTTTCAGTGTGGTTATTAATGACTCCTTTTATTGGGCAATGCATGCAATCAATGAAATCTCAAGTCTCACCATGAATAATTAGGATAACAAATAACTGGCCCTCAAAAACTCTTTCCAAGTACATGAAAACTCTTTTGTTTTATGGTCAATGAATTTATATAAAAAATATTTATGTATTTTAAATTTATATAAAAATATAATTTTATACATAAAATATTGTAAATTAAACTAATGTATGTTCTATGTACATATCAAATTATTCTCTCTAATATATATATATATATATATATATATATATATATATATATATATATATATATATATATATATATATATATAATTTTCTATTGGCCTACTCCTTGCACCTCCTTTTGATACAAGTGATAGTGTATTACATTAATACACCAATAACCCTCTCCTTAGTCTAACAATGCTTTATAAAACCTATATACTTATAAAATAATCATGAAATAGCTATCCAAAACATCAAATTTATATTTTATAAGTAGAACTAAGTAGAAAAATCACAAGTTTTTATCCCTTGAAACTAGCAACCAAGAAACCTTAATGTGGAGAAATGCAATACCCACATGTGACAAATTCTATAAATAATAATTTAACCCTTAGCATCTTTTAACTCTCAATTCATCTACAGTCCCCCAAAAATGATACTCCAATATTGAGACTCATCCAATGTCTATTGATACTCTTCAACCATTTGAAATTGATTTACATTAAGATGAACTAATTTTCATTGAAATCAAAACTGAAGTCTATTTGACTTCCAACCTCATTCGTATCTTACACCAAAAAAAAATGTATGACAAACAAAAGAAACTCTCCTCTCTTATCCCACATACTTCCGGGTAAAAATTGATTGCAAAAATACTTCAGTAGTGCTTGAGTCCATGATAGATCTTAAGATGAATTATATGAAGAGAGAAAAGAAAACAGTTCAACATAACATAGAAAATCAATAATGAAAGTAATAGATTATATGTTTCATAATCATTTACAAAAATGGGCATGACTAAGAATGACATTAATTTGGCTAAGAACAATCTAATGAAGAAAAAGGGCAACAATGAATTGGGCATTCAAAATCCACATTATAGAGTACACTTGCACAAATACCTAGCTCAAAGCTAATGATAGAAGCAATCACACAAACAAAAGAACAGAGAAAAAAAGAAAGAAAGAAAATAAGATGCAAAACTGTTATAAAATCTCAAAAATAATATATTTAATTGTAATTATTTTCAAACAAGATAAATTGTAATCAATAATATCTAAAATAAACGTATCTATATGATTAAACTAATATTATAAACTGCAAATTTATTACATCTCAACATCTTTATGAAATCTACACTCCTAACACATCTAAGGAACATCTCTCCATTAACACTTGACTAAGCTTTTCACATCTAAGGAACATCTCTCCATTAACACTCCTAACACATCTAAGGAACATCTCTCCATCAAATGCAAGCTAGGTATATTTGACACGGCTTTCAGTCTCCATTCAATTTTTGTTCCTTGTTAGTAGTTAGAGATTCACAGTAAACATCAACATCCAAAACTTATTTGAATGACATGTACATCCATACTTACTATCCTAGGGAGCATGAGGACAAAAGTGAGTCAATCTAGACGTTCAGTTTCCACTGCAGCACTTTGTTTATTCCAGGTCTCCTCCTTTACTTTAACTTTTCCCATTTCCCTTACAAGACATCTTGTCTATATCATAATCAGTGTATGGATACAAAGTTTGATGAAAACACAAATTCACTGAATCTCTTGTGTGTGGTCATCTCCTATTCTCTGTCACTTTGCATGACAGTACAGGAAAGTGGTTGGTGGTGATCAGATCTAAGATGTCTTACGTTATTATATTCGCAATTTTTTTCCTTGTCACTTTCCATGACAACATATGATAGTGATGAGAATCTAAGATCACTTACGTTACTACCTCCATAGTTCCTTTCTCTTTGGTATCTCTTAGCACGTTTAACATTCTATCACTTAAAGGCTGACAAGTTCAATCATGATTGAACTCATCTTGTATGACAGGTTCAACTATGTCCAACCTTGTTTGTATTAGGCTAAGGAAATGGTATAAATGAGAAACAGTTTTTGGCCATTCCAAATCAAGAATTTTTAGATATTGTTCTTTAACTTATTTTCATATATAAACTTAAGTTCAAAGGATAAGTCTATACAAATATATGTTTTTTCTTAGATTTTTTTTTTTATTCAAATTTATTATTATTCTTATATCTTATATATCTTTAAGCAATTTTGTTGGATTTTAGTCCACCTATCAATCTAGGTGAAGACCAACATATTGAATAAATAATTTTATTTGATTGTATAGATTAACAAACAACTCAAAGATAGTGTTTGTTAAGATACAATCATATGTATAGATATACAATTATGATGTATTTGTACTTTTGTTGCATATATTTGTATTTAAGGATTCATATATAAAAGTTGCACATAAAATTATTTGAAGATCAAAGAATAGGTGATCCATTTGTAATGCATGTACAGTCTTGAAGAGTTTTTTATGATCTACTAAGGTATCTTAAATACAACTTAACTTCACCCATACACTTCTCTCTACAATTGCTTGATCCATAGTAGTGGCTTGGCTATAAGTTGAGCTTAAGATACTTGGATCCTACCTCTTCTATCTACGTGCATGTATAATTCAAGTGCGCTATAAGAAAATGGAGTTATAATTTAGTTTGCAAAATTTAAGACATGCAAAAAAAGCCTCTTTTGCATGTATCAAAAGTCAAGGGTGTTATTTTCTATGGTAGTAAATTTATTTGATATTCTTCTAAAAAGAAGAAAATTCATATTGCTTCTAGTTGCAATGGGTTCAAAGAGTATTTGCATAAAATTATGTATTCAATTGGGCATAAGATTAATCAAAAGATTAAGCGGTCATATTTTAAGCTGGATGATGTATAAATTGTGTAGAAATATGCTACAAAATTTTAGAGATAAACAATGTTGCTAAGAAATTATTAAAAAAAAAACCTTGGAGATATCCACACCAAAATTCAAAGAAGATTAATCACCAATGATCCAAAGGACTTGGATGAGGATAATATACTATACTAGACACATTACAATCTAAATTTATCACAACAAAGATAATCAAATACGTGAAACTATCACATTTCCTCTCAAACTTGAAGACCACATACATAAACCATTTCCTAATCTCCATTATACACTAATAGATAAGTTCCTAATAATATCCATAAACACATAAACACTTACTATTCTATTGACAACCTAAATAATCATACAAATATGAACTATTTAGCATTAATAATGAACTAATGATCAATACAAGTAGTATATCCTTATGAGAACTTATTAAAACATCTCTTTTATTGATATGTTACATCATTCAACATATCCTTGAAATGACTAGTCAACCATACCCTACAGTTGAAAAAATAAGATCAGATATTATATATATGTTTTAATACTGAATATATGAATTTGCTATTTAATAAAGATTATCATAATGTCTTAAGTTTATATGCTTAATAATAAAATGCTAAGAATGACTTAATATTAAACAATTTAAGTGTTGTATGAATATCACTGTATATAGTGCTACAAACAATGAACGAGTGGCAGCAGTGTGTATAAATAAGGGAGAGAGCCTTCCATTGTGGAGGCATCTCCATGATGGTTGCGACTCCTCATGGAGTCACGTCCATCGTGGAGGTGCCTCCACAATGGTCGGCCCTCCACTTGGGTGACGATAGTCCTCAAATAGCAGTTAAGAAAACCCGCCACCTGCCATATGCTTTTGTCAATTTACAATTTTATATTAATGCAATAATATATATATATATTCTTGTTTTTATCCAACAAAAGCTATAAACATTAACACTACATTAGGCGAAATTACTATAACCCAATAGTCCACAGATGTAGAGAAAACTATTGTCTAGGTGTATATAAACTGACACAAAATATAATTCCAACTATGTCATTACTTTTCGACTAATGAAAAATCCCATAATAAGACAGTATTCAAATATTAAGAGTTCCTTATTCACAAGTACATGCGTATCAAATAAAACAAAGTTAGGAGACAACTCACTAATGAAGGGACCAATACTGGCCTAGGCTCAATGGTTCATAAAACAAAATTGTATACAATCACAGTAGTTTTAAATTCACTCATATTGATACGAACATAATTTGTGACTAGACGAATGAATTCAGGCCATACCAAAAGACTACTTCAGATTACTAATATGCTTTAGTTTTAAAACTATCTAATTAAAGGTTATGGTCATAGAATATTCACTACAATATAATATTCTCTTAGAGAATTGATACACTAAATGAAAGCACTAAATAACATCATACTCTAACAAAGAAAATTTTCCCACAAAGACAATATATTGTATATCATGATAGAAATAAATCATTTATCCAAATAGAAACACACAATCAATATCTGGGTCTGTGCAAGATCATGAGGGGCCAAAAAGTGGCGATGTGAAAAATATTCACTTTTCACTCGTCCAAAAGTGCATGAAAGCGCTTGTTGACTTTTTAGTAGGCCTGGGTGTCAGTACACTTGGGCAAAGCTGCCACCAAAGCACATACCTAATTGGGTACCTGATAACTGTGGCATATATCCGACACCTGCGAGCCCTATTCTTCATTTCCTAGGTTGATTTCTTCAAGTTTCTAACCGCATTTTTCTGATACCTGATATATTTTTGGATACCTGATATTGGAAACCCCAAATTCAACTCTGAGCATATTCGGTAAGTAGTTAATTGCATATTTTTATTAATTTATTTCATTTTCATTATAAATGTAGCATTTTTAAAAAAAATAGGGTTTTGTATGTATATTTGTAATAATATTTGAAACTTAGATTTGTTTTTTATTTAATCAGGCATGGTTGACAATAATGAAGAAAATAACCCTCCAAATAACAATCCCGAAAACAATCCCCCATATCTAAACCCTAAATCTTTACAAGATTTGATAGAAGAAAATTTGAACACAATACGAGGTTTCCAAAACACGTATCAAAATATACCTACATTAGGTCCCATGCTTGCCACACTAAATACAATTGTTAGAAATATTGACACACTCACGCAACAACATAATGCTGCTCTTTATTGGCGTGATGATATGCACGCCCAATTTGATGATGGGCTTGACCATGATGGGATTGCGGCCCTTAATATAAGTAAGGAAGATATAGCCACCCTTTTTGTCGATCCTAAAACTGGAATACCAGTTGACCCCAAAAATCCCAAATTATCAATAAAATGGTGCACAAATGAAGCAATGCGCACAAACTTTTGGGATTGCTGGTGGATGGTTTTTGATAAACCACCACATAGCAATTTGGAGGTCCCATTTTATTTCCTTAAAAAATTATATGCTGAGTTTGTGCTTGGTCACCATGTTGATTATTGGAGTATGAGGCCCAACATGGGCGTAGGCAGAGGAGCTCCTCAGACTAGGCCATCTTCCCAGTGCCGAAAGGCCACTACCTTTGTCCCCCCCACTGATGTCACACCCCCTCCTCTAGTGCAGCATCCCGATATCATTTATGAGGCTGCTGAACTGACTATTAGGGCCATTCATTTACTGAGTGATCAGTTGATCACACAGACTAGGTCAGTGTTGCCTCCTGTGGATGCTGCTAGCGCATCGACATCTCGTCAGAGTTCACATGTATGCGAGCCCCATATGTACATTATGTGCAGGCATATGTGCCTCGGACTACTTACTGATTCTGATATATATCAGTTTCATGATATTGATGAGGGAGATACAGGAGAGGCTGCTGCAGAGGCTGCAACACCTCATGGAGCATCTACATCTCATGAGAGTGCTCAGGAGGTGCACGTAGAGCCATTGACTCCTATTGATACGGTAAGAGTAAACATTATAAATAAATTTTTCACATGACTTATTTAATTTAAAAATAATTTATTTATTTAGATTAGTTTTAATGATTGCATGCACTTATGTATATATATTTTTTCCATTTATGTTCAGTCGATGACACAGGAGGAGGTGAGACAGGTGGATGAGTCCACACTTTCAGCCATTTCATTTGGCCTTGATGACTATACGATATATTATAAATTATGTACCCATTAGTTTTTTTTTATCTCATTTGGTGTACATGCTTAAATCTCTATCAATTAGAGCAATAAAATTCATACATTTACTAATATATATTGTCATCTTATTGTGTTCTTGTAGGCTACAGCCGACATCAGTGGGGGGCATGAGGGGGTTACTTCATCAGGTGTCGACAAAGGAAAGGTAGTTAATTGTTTAAGATTAATTATGCATGCATATGTATGCCACTTGTGTGTAGTAATAAATATTTTACTTGCAATTTATTGTAGAGGGTGTGGCTATTGATGATGTCCCGACACCGGTTCGGCGACGTAGGGTTACAGGCATCTCGATTCGGAGTGATAGCCTGATTGTACATAGACTTTTACATATTGTTATTTGTATTTTGTAACTAGGGTTGCTATGATGAAGTACATTGATATATAATTGACAATCTTTTTACTCTCATAGGTTACTCCGACTGTGAGGGAGGTCCCATGAGAATCTTTTGTTTCTTTGTTGACCCAGCCCACTATTCCAGAGGAGGGATCACCAGATGTAAGTTTTAATTTTAGTTCAATCAATTTGTAATTTTATTATGCTATCATCCTATTTTGTAGATTTATTACTCTATGTTGCACCAGTCTACTAATCTCATTATTGCAAATATATATTTATAGGTCAGAGTTGGTATTGTTGGCATGGTCCCTTTGCTATCCAGGACTTATGCTAGGACACCTGATCGTGGTAGGCGATCGAGAGACCAGGTAAAAATTTATTTGTATTCGGTTATAATTTTAATTAAATTATTGTTTGAAAATTATGAATTTTATATATATATATATATATATATATATATATATATATATATATATATATATATATATATATATATATATATATGTACAAATCATATAAAGTAAGAAATCTAACTTTGGTTTGAACTCATTTTTTATGCAGGATCAATCAGAGCCCGACACTCCTTCAAAGAGGCTACATTTTGATGATCCCCCTACAGCATAGGATGCAGTTTTAGTTTTGTGGTCATTTAGAGATGATACTTGGCACATTTTGAGATGGCATATATGCCACATTGTACACCTTAAAACATTGATTTTGTAGACATTTTGAAATGGCATGTGCCATATTTGTATATGGACATACTTTTGATACATTTGATACATATATAGAACATATTCATTTATATGTTATATTTGCGTCATCTTTTGTATATACATATTTATTATTCATGTTTATGGAATTGAATGGTGAAGTTATATCTTGACTATGATTATCATTATGATTTAAATTATATCTTGTTGAAGTTACATTTGTTTTTCTTTACTCTAGAATACCCTATTCATGGAGCTTATTATGTTTGAGGTTTAACTTCTTGTTGGTGAACAGATTTGTCTTTGAAAGAAACGCTTACAAAATGACCCTTAAAGCCCAAACAAAAAGACTCAACCAACACCAACAGTTGGGTCACTTCACTATTGAGAAGCATAAGCACCCTTTGAATTATCCGGGTACAGCTCCCCGTGCAGGATTTACAATGAATCAACTAAACTATAAATGATAATGCTTTTAACCTAAAAGCAATAAATGCTTACAAACATCTATTCTTAAACACGAGATAGATGCAAAGGGACTAATTTACTAAAAAGAAAAGGACAGTAAATGCTACAAATTTCATTTGCCTAAACAATGCATTACAGAAAGAAACTAAGAGAGAAAGACAAATGGTTCTTTCCAAATACACAAAAAACTATAGCATAAAGTCCACAGATGATCGTGCTGATGATTAGACGTAACAGATATGCATTCAAAAGAAACCAATATCATTCAAAGATGAATATCAATCAGAAAGTGAGCATCTAAAATCAAAGTTTTAATATGCTGACATATCCTTCTTTAAACACAGCAAAACAACAAAGATTCTGATGTTCCTGTACATTAATCATTATCTAAAAATAAAATCCCTCTTTCCCTGCATTACAATAAAAATCCTAATCTATCCCTCCCCTGGCACAAATTCTCTCCGGTCAGGCGGAATTCGGAACCCCCAAAATCTCCTCTACGAGCCTTACTTATTTTCCCCTTTCGGTTAGTTTCTTTCCTGTTATAATAACTAATTCTTGAGGACGTGTCTATCCACATCTTCTTTCTCGAATACATTAAAGTATCCCTTTATGAGTGCCTTAGTAATATTTTGTTATGAAAGTCCATGTTACTTGGTGCTCTACATCTTTCAAAATGGATCTATTCCTATAGAATAGTGCCATCTGGATCTTATTGCAACACAAGTGTTAATGCCTCTGTGTTTTGATTGGACGCTTGGTGCTATAACTAGAGCATGTCATTTCTGGCTCTCCACAAACATACCACTTCATGCAAGTGACACCAAGAAACATTTTGTCGAAGCCATCATACATATGTATTTTGGGATTCAATTGGAAGCACGTCCTCCTCAATTTTCCCACCCTGTAAACCTGAAGCCAACATCTCTGAATCATGACTAATGTCAACACAAAGAACTGCATTATCATGCGTCATGAAGGCATCATCAGCTTGGTATTGAAAATCGCTCTTAAGTTTCCCACTGATATAGTCCTAGACCTCTATGAATCCAACAATCGAGCATGAAACAAGGTTCTATCCATTAAGGAAGATGTCAGGTCCTCCTTGACATTTGGTGTTGGGGCATTCTTAGGAAATGATAATGTCTTAATATTGAAATTGCGTTATAGATTATCATGTTCTCAAATGCCAATACTGTTGATGTGCAAAACCAATTCTCATTGTCATCGACCAATCTAACTTGACAAAGCTTTGGAAACTTCATTTTTGGATACCTTTTACTAGTTCTACTACTCTTATCTACAATTCCATATGCCGTGCTTTGCTTGCGGGCATTCTGTTGAATAGTTTACATATATTGTCTATGCTTCCAAGTCACAATTTTTATGGGACTCAATAGTTAAAATTATAACCGACCCCAAGCATGATGGCATGTCCTTGGATAGACAGTGGCATTGATAGCCTCTCCAACCATTTCAGTCTACCTTCATAACCATACCAAATAGGACAATGTCTATTCAAATTTTTTTTTACTTGATCCACAAGCCCCAGAAGATCACTGGCCAATCGTGCTTAGTGCACCTTGGGGTCACTTGGGTCGAGCGTGGTCGCGAGCATTTTGGTGACTTTGTGGGCAGAATGGGGTTGTCATTGGCATTTACTTGGCCAACCAATCCCGATGGAGTAGACAGTTCGATGCCAGGTCAGACGGTTTGAAAGATACGCTGCTAAGCCACTTTCAACTGACCCTAACTGCAAGTTTTGGCATCGACTAAGATCACCTTGCCAAATGCAAATGAAGTCGAATCGCCCAAAGTTGAGAGAGGTTATTGCAAACCTCAAAAACATGATCTTGTAGCACCTAATAGTTTATTGATAGCTCTCACGAGGTCTGAGATATGAGCCTCAGAAGATCACGGCCCAATCGTGCTTAGTGCACCTTGGGGTCACTTGGGTCAAGCGTGGTCGCAAGCGTTCCGGTGACTCTATGGGTAGAACAGGGTTGTCACTAGCATTTACCCAGCCAACTAGAGCTAATGGAGCAGATGATTTGATGCTAGGTCAGACGGTTTGAAAGATACGCTGCTGAGCCACTTTCAACTGACCCTGACTGCAAGTTTTGGCATCAACTGAGATTGCCTTGCCAAATGCAAACAAAGTTGAATCACCAAAAACTAAGAGAGGTTATTGTAGACCTTGAAAACATGATCCTATAACACCTGATAGTTTGTTGATAGCTCTCACGAGGTCCAAGATACGAGCCCCAGAAGATCACTGCCCAATTGTGCTTAGTGCACCTTGGGGTCACTTGGGTCGAGTGTGGTCGCAAGCGTTCCGGTGACTCTGTGGGCAGAATGGGGTTTTCATTAGCATTTACCCAGCCAACCGGAGCTGATGGAGTAGACGGTTTGATGCCAGGTCAGACGGTTTGAAAGATACACTACTGAGCCACTTTCAACTAACCCTCACTGCAAGTTTTGGCATCGACTAAGATCACCTTGCCAAATGCAAATGAAGTTGAATCGCCCAAAACTGAGAGAGGTTATTGTAGACCTTGAAAACATGATCTTGTATCACCTAATATTTTTTTGATACCTCTCACGAGGTCCAAGATATGAGCCCCAGAAGATCACTGCCCAATCGTGCTTAGTGTACCTTGGGGTCACTTGGGTCGAGCGTGGTCGCGAGTGTTCCGGTGACTCTGTGGAAAAAATGGGGTTGTCACTAGCATTTACCCAGCCAACCAAAGCTGATGGAGTAGATGATTCGATGCCAGGTCAGACGGTTTGAAAGATACACTGCTGAGCCACTTTCAACTGACCCTGACTGCAAGTTTTGGCATCTACTGAGATCGCCTTGCCAAATGAAAATGAAGTCAAATCACCCAAAACTGAGAGAGGTTATTGTAGACCTCAAAAACATGATCTTGTAGCACCTGAAAATTTTTTGATAGCTCTCACGAGGTCCGAGATACAAGTCCCAGAAGATTGCTGCCCAATCATGCTAAGTGCACCTTGGGGTCACTTGGTTCGAGTGTGGTCGCAAGCGTTTCGGTGACTCTGTGGGTAGAATGAGGTTGTTACTGGCATTTACCCAGCCAACTAGAGCCAATGGAGTAGATGATTTGATGCCAGGTTAGACGGTTTGAAAGATACGATGTTGAGCCACTTTCAACTGACCCTCACTCCAAGTTTTGGCATCGACTGAGATCGCCTTGCCAAATGCAAACGAAGTCAAATCACCCAAAACTAAGAGAGGTTATTGTAGACCTCAAAAACATGATCCTGTAACACCTGATAGTTTGTTGATACCTCTCACAAGGTCCAAGATACGAGCCCCAGAAGATCGCTGCCCAATCGTGCTAAGTGCACCTTGGGGTCACTTGGGTAGAGTGTGGTCGCGAGCGTTCTGGTGACTCTATGGGTAGAATGAGGTTGTCATTGGTGTTTACCCAGCCAACTAGAGCCAATGGAGTAGTTGATTCGATGCCAGGTCAGACAGTTTGAAAGATACGCTGCTGAGCCACTTTCAATTGACCCTGACTGCAAGTTTTGGCATCGACTGAGATCGCCTTGCCAAATGCAAATGAAGTCGAATTGCCCAAAGCTGAGAGAGGTTATTGTAGATCTCAAAAACATGATCTTGTAGCACCTAATAGTTTGTTGATAGCTCTCATGAGGTTTGAGATACGAGCCCCAGAAGATCGTGGCCCAATCGTACTTAGTGCACCTTGGGGTCACTTGGGTCGAGCGTGGTCGCGAGCATTTCGGTGACTCTATGGGTAGAATAGGGTTGTCACTGATGTTTACCCAGCCAAATAGAGTCAATGGAGTAGATGGTTCAATTCCAGGTCAGACGGTTTGAAAGATACGCTGCTGAGCCACTTTCAACTGACCCTGACTGCAAGTTTTGGCATCGACTGAGATCGCCTTGCCAAATGCAAACGAAGTCGAATCGCCCAAAATTGAGAGAGGTTATTGTAGACCTCAAAAAAATGATCTCGTAGCACCTAACAGTTTCTTGATAGCTCTCACGAGGTCTGAGATACGAGTCCCAGAAGATCGCTGCCCAATCGTGCTTAGTGCACCTTGGGGTCACTTGGGTCGAGTGTGGTCGCGAGCGTTCCGGTGACTCTTTGGGTAGAATGGGATTTTCACTAGCATTTACCCGGCCAACCGGAGTCAATGGAGTAGACGGTTCGATGCCAGGTCAGATGGTTTGAAAGATACGCTGCTAAGCCACTTTTAACTGACCCTCACTGCAAGTTTTGGCATCGACTGAGATCGCCTTGCCAAATGCAAATGAAGTTGAATCGCCCAAAACTGAGAGAGGTTATTGTAGACCTCGAAAACATGATCCTATAACACCTAACATTTTGTCAATACCTCTCACGAGGTCCAAGATATGAGCCCCAAAAGATCACTGCCCAATCGTGCTTAGTGCACCTTGGGGTCACTTGGGTCAAGCGTGGTCGCGAGCGTTCCGGTGACTCTGTGGGAAGAATGGGGTTGTCACTAGCATTTACCCAGCCCACCGGAGCCAATGGAGTAGACAATTCAATGCCAGGTCAGATAGTTTGAAAGATATACTGCTAAGCCACTTTCGACTGACCCTCACTGCAAGTTTTGGCATCGACTGAGATCGCCTTGCCAAATGCAAACGAAGTTGAATCGCCCAAAACTGAGAGAGGTTATTGTAGACCTCAAAAAAATGATCCTGTAACACCTATCGGTTTGTCGATACCTCTCACGAGGTCCAAGATATGAGCCCTAGAAGATCACTGCCCAATCGTGCTTCGTGCACCTTGGGGTCACTTGGGTCAAGCATGGTTGCGAGCGTTCCGGTGACTCTGTGGGTAGAATGGGGTTGTCACTAGCGTTTACCCAGCCAACCAGAGTCGATGGAGTAGATGATTCGATGCTAGGTCAGACGGTTTGAAAGATACACTGCTAAGCCACTTTCAACTAACCCTGACTGCAAGTTTTGGCATCGACTGAGATCGCCTTGCCAAATGCAAACAAAGTCGAATCGCCCAAAACTGAGAGAGGTTATTGTAGACCTCAAAAACACAATCCCATAGCACATAAAAATTTGTTGATAGCTCTCATGAGGTCTGAGATACAAGCCCCAGAAGATCACTGCCCAATCGTGCTTAGTGCACCTTGGGGTCACTTGGGTCGAGCATGGTCGTGAGCGTTCCGGTGACTCTGTGGGCAGAACAGGGTTGTCACTGGCGTTTACCCGGCCAACCAAAGTCAATGGAGTAGATGATTCGATGCCAGGTTAGACAGTTTGAAAGATACGCTGCTGAGCCTCTTTCAACTGACCCTGACTGCAAGTTTTGGCATCGACTGAGATTGCCTTGCCAAATGCAAAGGAAGTCAAATCGCCCAAAATTGAGAGAGGTTATTGTAGACCTCAAAAACATGATCCTATAAAACTTGATAGTTTGTTGATAGCTCTCACGAGGTCCGAGATATGATCCCTAGAAGATCGCTGCCCAATCGTGCTTAGTGCACCTTGGGGTCACTTGGGTCGAGTGTGGTCGCGAGCGTTCCGGTGACTCTGTGGGCAGAATGGGGTTGTCATTGGCATTTACCCAGAAAATTGGAGCTGATGGAGTAGATGGTTTGATGCCAGGTCAGATGGTTTGAAACATACGCTACTGAGCCACTTTCAACTGACCCTCACTACAAGTTTTGGCATCGACTGAGATCGCCTTGCCAAATGCAAACAAAGTTGAATCGCCCAAAACTAAGAGAGGTTATTGTAGATCTCAAAAACATGATCTTGTATCACTTGATAGTTTGTCGATACCTCTCACGAGGTCCAAGATACAAGCCCTAGAAGATCGCTGCCCAATCGTGCTTAGTGCACCTTGGGGTCACTTGGGTCGAGTGTGGTCGTGAGCGTTCCGGTGACTCTGTGGGCAGAACGGGGTTGTCACTGGCAATTACCCAGCCAACCAAAGCTGATGGAGAAGATGATTCGATGCCAGGTCAGACGGTTTGAAAGATACGCTGCTGAGCCACTTTCAATTGACCCTCACTGTAAGTTTTGGCATCAACTGAGATCGCCTTGCCAAATGCAAATGAAGTCAAATCGCCCAAATCTGAGAGAGGTTATTGTAGACCTCAAAAACATGATCTTGTAATACTTGATATTTTGTTGATACCTCTCACGAGGTCCAAGATACGAGCCCTAGAAGATTGCGGCCCAATCGTGCTTAGTGCACCTTGGGGTCACTTGGGTCGAGCATGGTCACGAGCGTTCCAGTGACTCTGTGGGAAGAATGGGGTTGTCATTGGCATTTACCTGGCCAACCGGAGCCAATGGAGTAGATGGTTCGATGACAGGTCAGATGGTTTGAAAGATACGCTGCTGAGCCACTTTCAACTGACCCTCACTGCAAGTTTGGCATCGACTGAGATCGCCTTGCCAAATGCAAACGAAGTCGAATCGCCCAAAACTGAGAGAGGTTATTGTAGACCTCAAAAACATGATCCTGTAGCACCTGACAGTTTGTCAATACCTCTGACAAGGTCTGAGATATGAGCCAATTTCAACTGACTGTTAGTGGTATGTTTGAAATGGAATTGTGAAATTAATCATGATTAAGCTTGTTAAATTTGAACTGTGGAGCTTATTATGTTTGAGGTTTAACTTTTATAGATTTTTTGAAATGATAAAAAATAATATCCTTAAAGCATTACGAACAAAAATCAAACATGTAAGAATTCAAACCATGCAAATGACATAAGTATATGACATGTAATATCTCTTCTTGGCACTATTGGCCACCCATACATGATTTTGGTCATAAGTCCTTATGAAGAGTTTAAGGACATTTAACTTTTAAATCAAATTGATTGTTACAAATTGCCATTATAGGCTTCAAAATATCTCAATTAACCATTAAGGATCCTTTTGTCCTTCTATCTCTGATTGGATCCATGGTGATCGTAGGCATCTTCATAGGTGCTCTTGCACAAGTTACATTCCACATACAAAACCAAGTTTATTGACTCAAAATACAATCTAAGAAAGGTCAAATTAATGTATTGAAATTAAGCTTAATGAACTTAGAAAATAATGCACTAAGTTAACTTATTACCTAGTCAAGTGTTCCTAAAGGGTCATCTCTTTGCTTCAGGGTCTCCAATAGTGCTTCATGATCAGTAGTAGTAATAGTCCAAAGTTCTTTTGTCTTTGGTCTTCCTCAATGCTTTGACAACTTGACATTTGTTGCTATAACAAGGTGTGAATACATCAAAATAATTTTGTGCTTCTCATAGTCTTCAAATGCGGGAACTCCATTCTTTCTAATCATGTATATTCGCAACCATGTTCCTGCAACAACAATTGAACCAGTAGGATATGTGAACCCATCACCATCTGTCATCGGTTGTACAAGCTTCTGTTTACCTTGTACACAACGTGCTAATCAATAATTTGACCTCTCATCATTCCCCTGTGGTGCAGCCAATGCAAAAACATCTCTTGGCTTCAAAAGATCTGAAAGATGGTCATAGTCAACTGAAGTGTCCATGACATCATTTCTTATAGAGAGTGTCAAAGATAAAGGAGTCAGATACTGTGGAACCCATGTATCCACCCACTCACTTCAATTGCAATGATCCCAATCATACTAAAAACACATGGGGCAAAAACAAGCCAACTCTCGTGTCCAAATGGTCCATGTACTACTATTGGAGCTTCGGAATGAATGCATTTTTGAAGAGTCTTTCACTGTTTGACAATCCAATCTATCTCCTATAGTTCCCTCCTCAACCAACCAAAATAATCTACGCACTGTAGAATCAAGAGTCCCCCTTGTGACAATGCTAAAGTACACCAATCAACAATAGAATGAGCATCAAGAAGTACAGCACTTGAAATCCTCAATTGCTCCTTAACTAGAGCTCTCTTCACACACCCACCTGCTCCGTCATGCTCCCCTTTCCCATGCCCTAACTCAAAAAAACTCCAAATATGAGGTACACCTCTCTCCACATGCATTCTACACAACCAATAAAACATTCTGGCATTCTTAAATTGACCGGTGCAATTATCCGACCAAATGAGATGCCTATCCATAACAATACCATTTTCCTGCAAGAAGTCAAAATAGTTCTGGAAACAATGTTGAACAAACTCATGAGAGTGAGACCTTTCGTTGCTCATATAAAAATGGTACTCTTTGATTATCTTTCGCTCATCTTTTGTGCTATCAGGGGAATGTCTATATGTGATGTGTACAAAAATAGCAACCTAAATCAAATTGTAATATTGAGCTTGAGTCTCATTTTGGGGCTGCAATGTATAGTTCTCCGCAAAGTCTACAACGGATATAATAGTTCCAATGGGGAAAGTGTCCTTACATGTCCTGAATTGTTGATCCAACCATTGAGACCTGTGACTATGCCTTGCATACTTGTAAAAAAGATTTGTCTTGAAATCTGAGATAAAATCAGCAACATTGTATTCATTTGCAACTAACTCACATCTAGAGCCTTGACCTCCACTCTTCAATGTATATTTCACTATTTCATATACCTTTTTTTGGATGAGTGTCTTTCCAAAATTGTGTTCCAAACCCTCATGAAAACGTGTTCTAAACTTGGACAAGCCACCACATTTTGAGCACTTGGCATTTAAGCAATCTTTTTTATAAAATAAACAACCATCATCTCTTTGACATAAAAATTGATCTAGCAAGTCTCTTGATGATTTGGGAAGACCACTTGCACCACAATCCTCTAGCATTTCATTAGTATGCAAAGTAGAACGAATGGAGCGTAATAATTCATGATGCATTGAAAACTCAACATGATATTTGCAATAACATGTATTTCAAATCTTAAGGGGTACACAATAAAATGGCTTCACAGATTCAAAAGACCTTTGTGATATTTTCAATGTTGGATGTGTCTCACAAAATGTTTTATACAACATTGTTTGACTTACCTCCACATAATGTTTAGGATGTGGAGTGCAGTCTCGATTGCCAACTCTCAACTTCAAGACATCCTTCACATTTGGTGACACTCTTGAGTTAGCATCCCAAAATTGTTGAATTTCATCCTTGACAACATCTGTTAGCTTCTTATCGAAATGTGGAAGTCTCCCACCATAAGCCCATGTATCAATTTGAAGGGGATCATCAAGTCCTTCTCTTCTTGCAAGTGCTCTACCCCAAGTTTTATGGTCTATATTGAAGTCAACACAAGTTTGTCTCGTCAAATGAGCCTTTCTCAACTGATGACTTACTAAGGAGGTTGTAATAACCCTCCGAGCAACTCTCTTGTCTTTTTCTCTGGTAGTCTTCCCAATGCTATTGAGAGCATTGAAAAGATTCTTCACAACAATGGCATTTCTCTCCATTTTCTTGTTCACATGAATCTTCAATTTCACAAGCACAGGTCTCATCTTTTGCATCTTTAACAACTGCACAAAAATTTGACATTTCTCAACCAATGTCTTGTTTCGAAAAAATTGATCATAAAGTCTTGAAGCCCACAACCTAACAGTTCTATGTGACCTCTTTCCTTCCCACTTATTCATAATGTTCTCCTCAATTTCAATTAACCATTTAGGTGTTCTTGAAAGCCCCAAATTTGAAGATTGATTATCTTTATTGCAAGGGACTTCATTTCACATATAATTTGGAGATGTATAACATTCATGTGGTTCTTGTGCAACATTTTCGTTCCCAAAGTCTACATTTTCAATCTCCATCTGTGCATTTTCAAATTGAACATCCTCTTCACTTAAAACTACATTTACGGGGTCACCTTGATTAATGTTTAACATACCTTCTCTCCTTCTTCAGTGATTTTCCTTATCTTTTTCCCTATATGCCTGAATTTCATCATCTGTCAGCTTCCTCTTGCGTTTAGCCTTTCGATGACTGGTGCTTCCCATGGTGAGACCACAAGTCGACAAAAATTAAACAATGGGCCCCAAATCACATTTTTTGTTTTGCAACACATGAAAAAAGTATAAAATCCCGTGATTGTCTGCTCTATGGGGACAGGGAATATTTTGGTCAAATATTGCTTGGGAAAAATCGGGTACCCAATATTCTCCTGCCAATCAAAAACCAGCGGGAGGAAATGAAAACAATTGAACTTTTACATATATTTATGTATATAATATATCTATAAAAAAGAGGCATATGATATATATACTGTATATTATATATGTACTAATGTATTATAATAGACTAATGTATTATATATATTAATGTATTAAATATACTAATATATATAATATATTATATATATACTAATGTATAATATATACTAACATGTGTGTGTGTGTGTGTGTGTGTGTGTGTGTGTGTGTGTCTATATATATATATATATATATATATATATATATATATATACACACAAACTAATGTATACTAATATATTATATATAATATTACAAATTAAGGAGAAACTCTTGCAGAAATATGGAAATTATAATCTTCCTCCTAGAGCATACATTAATGAAGTTCTTTGTGCCTTAGCAGAGGAAGCCAGCTGGATTGTTCAAGCTTACGGTACTACATACAGAAATGCAGTATGTATTTTTGGCCTAAATTTTTTTCTCATTTCTTTTAGGTCTTTAAAGGTCGTTGGCTAAATCTTTGTATTAAATGTGCCTTTTACAGGCGTCGTAAACCCTAGCTATGCAGAAATGGAGGCTTTGAAGAATAGTTCACTGGAGGCAGAGAGAGACTCCCTAGGGGTCCATTGGAATGCTCAAGTGTGTCTTAAGCGGTCCTAGGATCCTAATACCACTTAAGACACACTTGAGCATTCTAATGTGTCAAAAGGGGTTCTGGGGACTCCCTAGGGGTACTAGTACACCTTATCACGCATTAGGACACCTAGAGAGTCCCCATGAACCCTTAAGACACATTGGAATGCTCAAGTGTGTCTTAAGGGGTTGTAGGACCCCTTAGGACACACTTGAGCATTCTAATGCATCAAAAGGGGTCATGGAGACTCCCTAGGGGTCATAGTATGCCTTATCATGCCTTAGGACCCCTAGAGAGTCCCCATGATCGCTTCAAACACATTGAAATGCTCAAGTGTGTCTTAAGAGGTCGTAGGACCCCTTAAGACACACTTGAGCATTCTAATGTGTCAAAAGGAGTCATGGGGACTCCCTAGGGGTCCTAGTACACCTTATCTGACACATTAGAATGCTCAAGTGTGTCTTAAGGGGTATTAGGACCCCTTAAGACACACTTGAGCATTTAAATGTGTCAAAAGGGGTCATGGGGAATCCCTAGGTGTCCTTGTATGCCTTATCATGCTCTAGGATGCGTAGGGAGTCCCCATGACCCCTTTTGATGCATTAGAATGCTCAAGTGTGTCTTATGGGGTCCTAATACCCCTTAAGACACACTTGAGCATTCCAATGTGTCAAAAAGGGTCATGGGGACTCTTAGGGGTCCTAGTACTCCTTATCAAGCATTAGGACACCTAGGGAGTTCCCATGACCCCTTTTGACACATTGGAAAGCTCAAGTGTGTCTTAAGGGGTCGTAGGACCTCTTAAGACACAGTGGAGCATTTCAATGTGTCAAAAAAGGTCATCGAGACTCCCTAGGGTTCTTAGTATGCCTTATCATGCGTTAGGACCCCTAGGGAGTCCCGATGACCCATTTTGACACATTGGAATGCTCAAGTGTGTCTTAAGGGGTTGTAGGACCCCTTAAGACACACTTGACCATTCCAATGTGTTGAAAGGGGTCATGGCGACTCCCTGGGTGTCCTAATGCGCATTAGGACACCTAGGGAGTCCCCATGAGCCCTTTTGATGCATTGGATTGCTCAAGTGTGTCTTAAGAGGTCTTTTTGATGCATTGGAATGCTCAAGTGTGTCTTAAGGGGTCCTAAGACCCTTTAAGACATACTTGAGCATTCCAATGTGTCAAAAGGGGTCATGGGGACTCCCTAGGGGTCCTAGTATGCCTTATCACGTATTAGGACATGTAGGGAGTTCCCATCACCCCTTTTGACATATTAGAATGCTCAAGTGTGTCTTAAGGGGTCCTAGTACACCTTATCTGACATCGAGAATCTCTAGGGTAGGACCCCTTAAGACACACTGGAGCATTCCAATGTGTCAAAAGGGGTCATCGAGACTCTCTAGGGGTCCTAACATGTGATAAGGTGTACTACGACCCCTAGGGAGTCTCGATGACCCCTCTAGACACATTGGAATGCTCAAGTGTGTCTTAAGGGGTCGCAGGACCCCTTAAGACACACTTGAGCATTTCAATGTGTCAAAAGGGGTCATGGGGACTCCCTAGGTGTCCTAATGCACATTAGGACACCTAGGGAGTCCCCATGACCCCTTTTGACGCATTGGAATGCTCAAGTGTGTCTTAAGGGGTCCTAATACACCTTAAGACGCACTTGAGAATTCCAATGTGTCAAAAGGGGTCATGGGGACTCCCTAGGGGTCCTAGTACGCCTTATCATGTATTAGGACACGTAGGGAGTTCCCATGACCCCTTTTGACACATTAGAATGCTCAAATGTGTCTTAAAGGGTCATGGAGAATCTCTAGGGGTCCTAAGGTGTGATAAGGCGTACTAGGACCCCTAGGGAGTCCCCATGACCCCTTTTGACACATTGGAATGCTCAAGTGTGTCTTAAGGGGTCGTAGGACCCCTTAAGACACACTTGAGCATTCCAATGTGTCAAAAGGGGTCATGGGGACTCCCTAGGGGTCCTAAGGAATGATAAGGTGTACTAGGACCCCTAGGGAGTCCCCATGACCCCTTAAGAGACATTGGAACACTTTAGTATTCCAATGTGTCTTAAGGGGTCATGGGGACTCCCTAGGGGTCCTAACGTGTGATAAGGCATACTAGGACCCCTAGGGAGTCCCCATGACCTTTTTTGAGACATTAGAACACTTAAGTGTGTCTTAAGGGGTCTTAATACACCTTAAGACACACTTGAACATTACAATGTATCGAAAGGGGTCATGGGGACTCCCTACGGGTCTTAATAAGCCTTATCATGCGTTAGGACCCCTAGAGAGTCCCCATGACCCCTTTTGACACATTAGAACTCTCAAGTGTGTCCTAAGGGGTCATAGGACCCCTCAGGACACACTTGAGGGTTCCAATGTGTCAAAAGGGGTCATGGGGACTCTCTAGGGGTCCTAGTACACCTTATCACACCTTAAGACCCCTAGAGAGTCCCCATGACCACTTTTGATGCATTGAAATTCTCAAGTCTATCTTAAGGCATCGTAGGACCCCTTAAGATAGACTTGAGCATTTCAATGCGTCAAAAGGGGTCATGGGGACTCCCTAGGGGTCCTAGTATGCCTTATCATGCCTTAAGACTCCTAGGGGTCATGGGGACTCCCTAGGGGTCCTAGTACGCCTTATCATGCTCAAGTGTGTCTTAAAGGGTCCTCTGACATGTCCTAATTCATTCTAAAGGGTCATCATTCCATTGAAGTTGCATTTGAAACCCTAATGACCCCTTAACGGGCCTACCGACCCCAATTCGACATGTGGTGTCTCGAGACCACCCCATGGACCCCTTTCGAGTTCTACTAGGAAAAAATCATCCAAATTTGGTACGTAGATCCTCTGACATGTCCTAATGCATTTAAAAGGGTCCTCATTCCATCAAAGTTACATTTGGAACCCTAATGACCCCTTAACAGGCCTGCCGATCCTAATTTGACATGTGGTGTCCCAAGAGCACCCCATGGATCCCTTTTGAGTTCTACTAGGCAAAAGTCTTCCAAATTTGGTACATAGGTCCTCTGACATGTCCTAATGGGTTCCAAAGGGTCACCATTCCATGGAAGTTGCATTTGGAACCCTAATGACTCCTTAACAGGTCTACCGACCCCGATTCAACATGTGGTGTCCTGAGAGCACCCCATGGACCCCTTTTGAGTTCTACTAGTCAAAAGTCATCCAAATTTGGTAAGTAGGTCCTCTGACATGTCCTAATGCATTTCAAAGGGTCCTTGTTCCATCAAAGTTGCATTTGGAACCCTAATAACCCCTTAACAAGCCTACCGACCCCGATTTGACATGTGGTCTCACGAGAGCACCCAATGGACCCCTTTCAAGTTCTACTAGAAAAAAGTCATTTGAATCATGGAATTAGGTCTTTTGACATTTCCTAATGTGTTACAAAGGGTCACCATTCCATCAAAGTTGCATTTCGAATGCTATTGACCCCTTAACAGGCCTACCGGCCCTGTTTCGACATGTAGTCTCCCGAGAGCACCCCATTAACCCCTTTTGAGTTCTACTAGGAAAAAGTCATCCAAATTGGGTAAATAGGTCCTATGACATGTTCTAATGTGTTACAATGGGTCACTGTTCCATTGAAGTTGCATTTCAAACCCTATTGACCCCTTAATAGGCCTAACGACCCTATTTCGACATGTGGTCTCTCGAGAGCACCCCATGGACCCCTTACGAGATCTAGTAGGAAAAAGTCATCCAAATTTGGTACATAGGTCCTATGACTTATCCTAATGTGTTCCAAAGGGTCACTATTCCATCGAAGTTTCATTTGGATGACACCTTAACAGGCCTACTGACCCTGATTTGACATGTGGTCTCCGGAGAGCACCCCATGGACCCCTTTCGAGTTCTACTAGAGAAACGTCATCCAAATTAGGTACATAGGTCCTTTGACATGTCCTAATGCATTCCAAAGGGTCATTTTTCTATCAAAATTTCATTTGGAACCCTAATGACCCCTTAACAGGCCTACCAACCCCGATTCGACATGAGGTCTCCCGAGAGCACCCCATGGACCCCTTTCGAGTTATACTAGGAAAAATTAGTCCAAATTTGGTACATAGGTCCTATGACATGTCGTAATACATTCCAAATGGTCACCATTCCATCAAAGTTGCATTTCGAACCCTAATGACCCTTTAATAGGCCTACCGACCCCGTTTCGACATGTGGTCTCCCGAGAGCACCCCATAGACCACTTTCAAGTTATACTTGGAAAAAGCCATCCAAATTTGCTACATAGGTCCTCTAACATGTCCTAATGCATTCCAAAGGGTCACCATTCCATCAAAGTTGCATTTCGAACCCTAATGACCCCTTAATAGGCCTACCGACCCCGATTCGACATGAGGTCTTCCGAGAGCACCCCATGGACCCCTTTCATGTTCTACTAGGGAAAAGTCATCCAAATTTTGTACATAGGTCGTATGATATGTCCTAATGTGTTTCAAAGGCTCACCGTTCCATCGAAGTTGCATTTGGAACCCTAATGACCCCATAACAGGCCTACCGACCCTGATTCGACATGAGGTCTCTCGAGAGCACCCCGTGGACCCCTTTCGAGTTCTACGAGGAAAAAGTCATCCAAATTTGGTATGTAGGTCCTATGACATGTCCTAATACATTCCAAAGGGTCACTGTTCCATCGAAGTTGCATTTCGAACCTTAATGACCCCTTAACAGGCCAATCCATCCCGATTCAACATGTGGTCTCCCGAGAGCACCCCATGGACCTTTTTTGAGTTCTACTAGGCAAACGTCATCCAAATTTGGTACGTAGTTCCTATGACATGTTCTAATGCATTCCAAAGGGTCACCATTCCATCGAAGTTGCATTTGTAACCCCAATGACCCCTTAACAGGCCTACCAACCCTGATTTGACATGAGGTCTCTCGAGAGCAACCCATGGACCCCTTTCGAGTTATTTTGGGAAAAAGTCATATGAATCATGGAATTGGATCCTCTTACATGTCCTAATGCATTCCAAAGGGTCACCGTTCCATCAAATTTTTATTTCAAACCCTAATGCCCCCTTAATAGGACTACCAACCCCGATTCAACATGAGGTCTCCTGAGAGCACCCCATGGACCCCTTTCGAGTTCTAATAGGAAAAAATCATCTAAATTTGGTATGTAGGTCCTATGACATGTCCTAACGCATTCCAAAGGGTCACCATTCCATTAAAATTTTATTTGGAACCCTAATGACCCCTTAATAGGCCTACCGACCCCATTTCGACATGTGGTCTCCCAAGAGCACACCATGGACCCCTTTTGAGTTTTACTAGGCAAAAGTCATCCAAATTTGATACATAGGTCCTATGACATATCCTAATGTGTTCCAAAGGGTGACCGTTCCATCAAAGTTTCATTTGGAACCCTAATGACCTCTTAACAGGTAGGTACCGACCCCGATTCGACATGTGGTCTCCCGAGAGCACCCCATGGACCCCTTTCAAGTTCTTCTAGGAAAAAGTTATCCAAATTTGGTACGTAGGTCATCTGATATGTCCTAATGCGTTCCAAAGGATCACTGTTCATTGAAAGTTTCATTTGGAACCCCGATGACCCCTTAAGTCACCTATCGACCACGAATTGCACAATGGTCTCCCAAGAGCACCCCATGGACCCTTTTCGAGTTTGACTAATCAAAATTCATCTAAATTATGGAGTTAGATCCTCTGACATGTCCTAATGCGTTCCAAATGGTCACCGTGCATCAAAGGTTGTCTCACGAGCCCTAATGACCCCTTAAGACGCCTAGCGACACTGATTGGACATGTGGTCTCCTAAGAGCACCCCTTGGACCCTTTTCAAGTTGGACTAGGAAAAAGTCGTTAAAATTTGGTACATTGGTACTCAGACATGCCCTATTGCCTTCCAAATGGTCACTGTACATTTGAAGTTGCCTCACAAACCTTAATTACCCCTTAAGACGTCTAGCGACCTCGATTCGACCTGTTGTCTCATGAGAGGATCTGTTATAACTTAAATTAAATATTAAAATAATATATAAAATATTTGAAAAAATACAATATTTAATAGACTAAATATATAATATATATATTATAAGATATATTAGATATTACATTTAATATATATTATCAAATATACAATATATTAATGTCCTATTCATTTTATATATTATATATATTAGACATTATATTATATTTTATTATATTATATACACAACAATATTTAATATATACATATATATATTATGTAACATTTATATTATAATATAAAAATATTGCATTTAATATAAATCTGAACAGACTATATACTTAGGCCGTTTAAATTGATATTATCAAATATATAATATAAATAAATAATATATAATATATATACTATATAATATAAAATATAAAACCTAAATATAAAATATATAAATTATTCATTGTCAGGGTGAAAGAAAGAAACATCAAAATTAAAGGGAAATAAAAAAAGAGTGGGAGGGGGAAACTTTTCAAATTTGAAATTAAAGCAAAATCGGGTAATAGCTTTGGAAACCAAAGCTACATGGTCAACGCTGAAGGTGTGCAAAAAATGTGTTTTTTCTCTATTTTTCTTAAGTCAACACTTTGACCATTAGGTTGACGACTTTTTTTCCACCTGATTTCGATAAAATGAAAAGGGTTTCTTCAGATGATTGTCAGCTTTCCATCGATATAAGTGCTGTCAGATTTTGAATTCGTTAAGTATTTATTAGTTATTTTCTAGTTCACTTACGTCTAAAGTCCTGATTGACATACTGATGGAAAAATAGCTATAACTTTCAAACCATATAACATTTTTGAAATCTGAAAGATGCGTCACATTCTATGCTTCATCTAGTATAAGAAAAAATTAAAAAAAATTGAATTATGATAAGTTTTCAATGAGTTAAGGTGGTCAGACACGAGAGTCTTTAAATTCTAAAAGCGCTGTAGCAAAAAAATCATAATTAATTATCTATTTGGAATAAAAATACCAAAAAATATGCGTCACATCCGAGCATGAGTCAAATACTTATATATAGAATATTATAAAAAAATATTATCATTTGCTTTTGATTAGGGTGGTCAGACATACACGTACTTCTTATTTTTTTGCTGAAATGTTTGTAGTGCTGCATTGCAATCTATACTTTTTACCAATCATATTAATTTTTTTTTAGAAAAGGCTTAGTAGTTTGGAAACTACATTCAATTTCCTACAAATTATATTGTTACAACTTTTTGATATTAGGTTGATAACTAGTTCATTTTTTCATGCCAAGTTGACTAATCCTGATTGTCTGATTTTTCATTGCCACTTAAGGGCATAGTTTGGCCCCTCATGATCCTGCACATACCCGGGGACTCTCTAGGTGCCCTAATGCATGATAAGGTGTACTAGTACCCCTAGGGAGTCCCTAGAACCCCTTTTGACACATTAGAATGCTCAAGTGTGTCTTAAGTGGTATTAGGATCCCTTAAGACACACTTGAGCATTCTAATATGTTAAAAGGGGTCATGGGGACTCCCTAGGGGTCCTAGTACACCTTATCACATGTTAGGACCCCTGGAGAGTCTCCATGACCCCTTTTGACACATTGGTATGTTCAAGTGTGTCTTAAGGGGTATTAGGACCCCTTAAGACACACTTGAGCATTCTAATGCATCAAAAGGGGTCATGGGGACTCCCTGGATGTCCTAATGCATGATAAGGTGCATTGGGACACCTACAGAGTCCCCATGACCCCTTTTGATGCATTAGAATGCTCAAGTGTGTCTTAAGGGGTCCTAATACCCCTCAAGACACACTTGAACATTCTAATGTGTCAAAAGGGGTCATGGGGACTGCCTAGGGGTCCTAGTATGCCTTATCATGCATTAGAACACCTAGGGTGTTCTCATGATCCCTTTTGACACATTGGAATGCTCAATTGTGTCTTAAGGGTTCCTAAGACCCCTTGAGACACACTACAGCATTGCAATGTGTCAAAAAGGTTCATGGGGACTCTCTATGGATTCTCACGCATGATAAGGCGTACTGGGACCCCTAGGGAGTCCCAATAACCCTTTTTGACACATTGGAATGCTCAAGTGTGTCTTAAGGGGTCGTAGGACCCTTTAAGACACACTTGAGCATTCCAATGTGTCAAAAGGGGTCATGAGGACTCTCTAGGGGTCCTAACGTGTGATAAGGCATACTAGGACCCCTAGGGAGTCCCAATGACCCCTTTTGACACATTGGAACACTCAAGTGTGTTTTAAGGGGTCGTAGGATCCTTTAAGACACACTTGAACATTCTGATGTGTCAAAAGGGGTCATGAGGACTCTCTAGGGGTCCTAACGTGTGATAAGGCATACTAGGACCCCTAGGGAGTCCCAATGACCCCTTTTGACACATTGGAATGCTCAAGTGTGTCTTAAGGGGTCGTAGGACCCCTTAAGACACACTTGAGTGTTCCAATGTGTCATAAGGGGTCATGGGGACTCCCTATGGATCTTAACGCGTGATAAGGCATACTAGGACCCCTAGGGAGTCCCCATGACCCCTTTTGACACATTGGAATGCTCAAGTGTGTCTTAAGGGGTCGTAGGACCCCTTAAGACACACTTGAGCATTCCAATGTGTCAAAAGGGGTCATGGGGACTCCCTAGGGGTCCTAACTCATGATAAGACATAATAGAACCCCTAGGGAGTCCCAATGACCCCTTTTGACACATTGGAATGTTCAAGTGTGTTTGAAGGGGTCCTAAGACCTCTTAAGACACATTTGAGTGTTCCAATGTGTCATAAGGGGTCATGGGGACTCCCTAGGGGTCCTAACGTGTGATATCTCAATCCCAATCCCTAGGGGTAATAATGTGCCCGCAATCCCTGCCATATTTCAGAGTACTGATGAGAAGCAATGGTGAAAGTCTGAGACAGAGGTGGTGCCGGCATTGAAGCGGTAAGACATTCTTCATAATATCACCGGGGGGGGGGGGGGGGGGGGGGGTACCATCGAAATGGCAAGGCTTTCCTCATAATGTCGTGTCGCCACTGATCTCTTCTTTAAATTTATTAATGCGGTCAGTTCTACGGCATGCACATCATTTCTAGTACAACTTCTCATTTTACCAAACCCTTCCCCACTCTCCATAATCTTCGACCGGTTCAAAGCTCCATCCGGTTGTTCTTGTTTAACCTCCCAATGACTCTGTTCAGCTACCGGATTATCAATAGGTGTGGTACAATTGTCTGGCACAACTAGAATCTATTTCGAGAACCTTTACAATTTAGCATTTCGGTTGAAAAAGTAGGGAAAGATACCATTTCATAGCCACAAGTGGTGGAAACAAAGTGATTCTCTTGCCCTCTACTTCTATAATCCACCTCGAGTGAACTATTCTTCAAAGCCTCCATTTCTGTGTAGCTAGGGTTTTTGGCACCTGTAAAAGGCACTACTATGCCACTATAGGGACTCATGCTCGTGCTCTGAATCATATTAAATAATATTTAAAATGTAAAATGTATATTATATAATATTTAATATATAATATATAATATTATATATAATATATAATCTAATATATAGTTTTTAATATTAATAGATATTAAATATAACATTTAATATATAATTCATATTATATAATATTTAATATATAACTAATATATAACAATTAATATATAATTGATATTATATAACATTTAATATATAACTAATAACTATCAAATATATATCAAATATATATCAAATATATAACTATCAATTATATAACTATAATTGATAAAGTGGAACCAAATTTCGAAATTAGAAATTAGAGAAAGTGGAGGCAAAGCAAAAATTTGAAATTCTGCCGCCAGATTCGAGTACTCGAAAATATCAGGTACCCGATTAGGCTCGGTATTGGTTTGTGCACCAAACCTACCTGGTCAACTTTTCAAGTGTCACAAAAATGTGTTTTTCTTCTGTTTCTCTCAGTTCCAGACTTCGACCATGTAGTTGACGACTTTTTTTCACCCGAATTTGATAAAACGAAAAGGGTATCTTAAGGAGATTATCAACTTTCTATCGATATAATTGCTGTCAAATTTTGAATTCGTTAAGTAATTATTAGTTATTTTCTAATCGAGCTACCTCTAAAGTGCTGATTTAGATACTGATTGAAAAATAACTATATCTTTCAAATGGTATAACATTTTTGAAATTCGAAAGATGCGTCACATTTTATGTTTCATCTAGTATAAGAAAAAATTAAAAAAAATTTCGCTTATGATAAGTTTTCAATGAGTTAAGGTGGTCAGACACGAGAGTTTTTAAATTTTGAAAGCGTTGTAGCAAAAAAATCACAATTAATTAACTGTTTGGAATAAAAATACCAAAAAATATGTGTCACATCCGGGCATGAGTCAGCTACTTATATATAGAATATTATAAAAAAATATTATCATTTGCTTTTGATTAGGGTGGTCAGACATACACGTACTTCTTATTTTTTTGCTGAAATATTTGTAGTGCTGCATTGCAATCTATACTTTTTACCAATCATATTAATTTTTTTTCAGAAAAGGCTTAGTAGTTTAGAAACTACATTCAATTTCCTACAAATTATATTCTTACAACTTTTTGATATTAGGTTGATAACTAGTTCATTTTTTCACGCCAAGTTGACTAATCCTGATTGTCTGATTTTTCATTGCCACTTAAGGGCATAGTTTGGCCCCTAATGATCCTGCACATACCCATCTACCACATTCAAATAATTTAAAAGATTCTCACCATCTCCATCTCCATCTCCATCTCCATCTCCATCTCCCCCTCCTTAAATTATAACTAAAAACGTAAATTAAAACTCATTGAAATCATATACCCTTCAACCATTTAAAATTGATTTACATAATGACGAACTAATATGAATTCCATTAAAACTAAAGCTAAACTATAATTAGACTTCCAACCACACTCGTATGTAACACATGAAATGTATGAAGAACACAAGAAACCCTCCTCTCTTATCCCACATACTTCCCAAACCCTAGCAAAAAATGGGCACGAACACTTCATTAGTGCTTGGATCCATGATAGATCTTACGATAAGGAAAAACACTTAAAAATATAACCATTGTATAGTGAAAACATTTGAACGTAACGTGGCAAACCTATATTCAAAGAAATACATTCTCTCTTCAATGATCATTTACAAAAATGAGCATGACTAAGAACATCAATGATTTAGCTATGAACAATCTAATGCAGGAAAAAATGGCAACAATGAATTAGGCATTCAAAATCCGAATTATAGAATTCGCTTGCAATGTAGAGTCTGATATACATAGAAAATACAACTTTTGAGCACATATTTCATCTCATGAAGTCTCACAACAAAGATATCACTCATCACCAAACATTAGAAAACTACAACAGATTAAAAATGGTTATTATTAGAACATCCCCAACAAATATCAGATAAGTGGCATACACAGCTCAACTGAAACAACAATAAAATCTGATCACATCTGAGTACGATGGGAAAACATCACAAAATTGACTGCCAATGTTGACAAATACATAAATCTCCCAAGAAAAGGTCATTAGCATCCCTTCAGTAGCACAATAATTGTACAAGGAGAGATCATACCAGTCAAACTCAAGAATCTCTAAACTAGCAAATCCCAACTAACATAGAATATAAAAATATCAAATCAAGGAACTCCAAACTAACATTATGAATTTTTGGGTATGCAAAAAAAATTCTAACAGCCAACGCAAAGATCACAATAGAAGCAATCGCACAAACGAAAGAAAACATAGATAAACAGTCATAAACTTTCACAAGTAACGTATTCAATTGTAGTTTAATTTGATTGATTGTAATCAATAATATCTAGATGTATATTACAACAAAATCTACATGGTCATATCCTAAAACTCCAAACCAACATTACAAACTGCAAAATTTTTACTTTATAAAATCTGTACTACTAACATATCTAAAGAACATCTCTCCATCAATTCTTGACTAAGCTTTACACTTTCAACAATGATCAAATGCAAATCATATATTTGACACAGTTTTCAGCCTCTATACAATTTTGATCCTTGTTTTGTAGTTATAGATTCACAGATCCACAATAAACATCAACATCCATACTTTCTATCCTTGGGAGCATGAGGACACAGGTCGGTCAATCTAGGCATTGAATTTTCATTGTAGCACTTTATTTGTTCCAAATCCCCTCCTCCTTTACTTTAACTTTTTTTCATCTCTTACGAGACATCTTTTCTATATCACAATCAATGTATGCATACAAATTTATGAAAACACAAATTCACTAAATCTCGTGTGTGAGATCTCCTATTCTTGGTCTATTTGCATGACAACACATGAAAGTGGTTGGTGGTGATCAGATCAAAGATCTCTTATGTTATTACCTTCACAATTCTTTTCCTTGCCACTTTGCATGACAACAAATGAAAGAGGTTAATGGGTAATTAGGACCTAAGGTCACTTACATGACTATCTCCACAATTATTTTCCCTGATGCAATTTGATATCTCTTAGCATGTTTCACTTATTTTCTCTTGATTTAAGGCTGACAAGTTCAATCACGATTGAACTCGTCTTGTCTAACAGGTTTAACCTATTAAAATAAATTAATTATATTGCAGCCCAGACCATTGTCGGCAAAGATCAAGAAGAAGGCTCTAGAAAACCATGAAATGCACATGCAGCCGTTCACAGCCGACTATAGCCATCCGCACCAACTGTATTCATGAATTCTTCAACAAACTACCAGCTGTAGAATTTATTATACATTTGCCTATAAATTCAAACTCTGAATCTGGGATTTGTGTGCGTTCAAATTGAAGAGTTTTTTTGGGTGTTATCTTTGTATTGGTGTTTATTTTCTCATGGTAATTACTACAGAGGCTAAGTATACCATGACAAATGAAGTAGCTAAAGAAATAACTTTGCTAAGGGTATTCTATCATTCTTCAAGCAACATCATGGAGGGCCTGCTTTACTTCGTTGTGACAATCAAAGTGCCATCTCATTGTTCAAGAATCCAGTATTCCATGCTTGCACAAAACATATTGAGGTCTATCATTATTATATCGGGTATCACATCTAGAAACAAGTGGTTCATCTTCAATATTGCAAGACAAAAGACCAAATTGTTCATATATTCACCAAGGCATTATGTGAAACTAAGTTTGTATTTGACTTTCTCATAGTTGTCATTCAGGGGGGGATTCTAGTGAATTCCAACCATTTTATTAAGTGAATAAACGATTGTAAATGGGTATCTAACAAGACTTTAGGCTGGGACCCATCCTTTCTAGATTATGGGGGATACTTAGAATAATTAGTATAATTAATTTAAGAAATGTTCATTATATTGCAACCCAGACCATGGTTTGCACAAACCAAGAAGAAGGCTCTAGAAAACCATGAAATGCACATGCAGCCATTCACATCTGACTATAGCCGTCCACACCAATTACAATTATTAATTCTTCAACAAACTATCAACTGTAGAATTTATTATACATTTGCCTATATATAAAAACTCTGAGTCTAGGATTTGTGTGCGTTCCAATTGAATGATTTTTTTTGTTGTCTTTGTATTGGTGTTTATTTTATCATAACCATGCCCAACATTGTTTGTATCAAGCTGACGAAATGGTATAAATGTGTTAGTCCCAGTTTGAGTCTGGCCCTTTAATTCTTTGATTATGGCTTCGCGTTAAAAAACCATGTCCTTTGATCATTATTTCTCTCACTCAGTGTGCGTCAAGTCTAGTCATCGTTTTGAAGTCATGTTTTTGTTTTGAGTCACACAGAATTTTGCAAGCTTTGTTTTTTCTTAAACACTCATGAACACCTCATGAACACCTTTGAATAGCCTTGAACGATGTTCACACCCATTCAAGGATGTTCATATAAATTTCATCTTTTGTGGAGACATGACAGGCTGCCAAGTAAGGAAATCTACCTGCTGCTGAGACATAAGAAGATTGTAGCGCATCAATCAGTGGTATGTGATATACCTAGACATTCAAAATCATCAGTTAAGCTAACCCAGAAGTTCACAAACCTTGAACAGGCTTGAACGTATTTGAACAGTCTCAAACACACTTGAACATTGTTGAACAATCATGAACTTTGTTCTTTCTTGTTCAAAGGAATCTGGGAGGATTATGAAAGATAGGAGAATCTACTGATAGCTAAGCAGCGGGGCCCACAGGAGAGAAGGCATTAAATGCTAGTTATGGTGAGAATTTGTAAAGTACACCCTTGAAATCCAAAATAATCATTACTCTTGATGACCTCGGGATTTGTTTAAATGGTAATTATGGATTACATGCACAAGATGTCAAATCAAATCCGCGACATTCTCTTCGTGAAAGATTTGCAATAAATTCATATGCTCTCACAATACTATTTAAGTTAAGACTTTTCATTCAAATGCCTAAGTATTCAATCATTAAGAAGCTGGTTTGTGGAGGTAAGAACTTGGGAGTTCTTGTGATCAAAATCTTCTGTAGAAACAAGGTGAGTTTGGCCGTTACCCCTATGATATTTTCAAATTCAGTAGTCTGCGAGGTGAATAGAGGATTAATTTTCTACTGTCATGAGGTCAACTTTTCATATATTTGGAAATACCACAAGTTTACTATGTGATGGCCCCATAGTATCAGACACTAACCTAGAAGACTATAATGTGGAGGACTTGCCTTCCCGTCTTTTGAATTCTTTAGAGGCTACCCCAGCTCTGGAAATTCTACATAGTGGTTTGTGTTCTGTGGTGACTTTTCCTCCCACTGTTGTTTGTCCAGAATTAATTCTTGAATGGATAGAAAATTATGATGCATGGACTGAGTCAATAAAAAAGAAGGATGGTAGTGTCCTTATGCCTGTTAATAGGGATATGGTGACTCAAGCGCTGCAAATCCCAGAAAAGACCTTCTCTTCTTTTTCTCCCGCGTAATCTATTGTAAAGTTTAATGAAAAGAGAGATGCAAATCGTACCTCTATAGCTAAAAGCCAGTTGTTGAACCCACAAAGAGGGGGTTTGTGTTTACCCAAGAAATTTAATAGAACCCATGTCTGCCCTTACATCAGTGATCTAATGGTAATGTTGCATAGAGTAAGAGGGTCCCAAGTAGCATATCTTTTCTCTGATTGGATGTATTTCTATGTACAAATCATCCTAGAAGGAACACAACTCTTAGATTGGGCAGAGTTAATTGCTAGTTCCCTGAGAGAACAACTCAACACATCTAAACTATTTGGTAGTAGTTTCTTCATGTCTTCATATCTCATATATTTCTTAGCCTGTAGTAGACAATGACATGGAATGCCACATGAACCCTGGGTTGTAGACATGTGTGTTTAAGAATATTACCCCATTCTACAGAAGGACAAAGTTGTTGAAAATTACAGAAGGGTACATGACACATTTATGGGTAAACTATGTTTTGAGCTAGTTGATATTTCTAACAAGAGGATTAGTTTGAAAGCCCAAGAGCTGGTAACCAAACATGGCAGCTATTACATTCAATTTCCTAGATTTACTTACATCAGGGTTGGGGGTTTTGAAGATCCACCACTAAGGCTACCTAGGTATGTATTTGACTATTTTATCCTAGCTGAGATTTGTAGACAACTCACTATAGTTTTGAAAAGATTTCTTCTTGAAGAGAGTGGGATAAAGCTTTCCCTATAACACTAGGTAAATTTTCATGTAAGACCATGGCAGATGCTGTTAGTATTGGAAGCACAATCCATCATTTTCACTTCAAATACTATACTGAAAGAGTGGGGTTTGATAACAAAAATTATGCCAGTGGCAGTCTAGGACTTAGATCACACATGTTTCCTATACCTCACCTAGAAGATTTTTGGGAGGATTTCTGCGATGAATCTCAGGTAGAAGAAAGGGCACACAATAGATTATGTGTATCACAAATTCAATCAATGAGACTTCATATTAATGTAGATGGAGTAACTGACGATGGATCTAATTTGATTGAACCTAGCATCAAGAAATCAGTTGAAAAAAGTGATCCTGTTATTGACTGGTCCCAGGAGGAAGAGGATACTATTGAGAAAAGAACTTTGTGTGTTATCCAACTAACTAACAAGTGGTTGCAAATAAGAAGAAAATAGAAAGAACCTAAAGTAGAAAATGAAGAGGTTAGATGTACTTCTTTGCATTCTCTTGTTTCTATTTCTAATCCATCCACCCAAATTAAAAATGCCAGAAAGAAAGCTATAGCTGATCCTCAACCAGTTGCTCCTCCACAAAGGATTACAAGGTCCAAGACAAGATCAAAGGAAAAGAAAGTCATGGCTCAGGAGAATATCCTAACAATCAATCTGGATGAAGACAGGATAGAATATATGAGTTTTCACATATCTGAAAATGAACAAGTGGAAAAAGATATTTTTAATTTAGATGATGCCACGCTAGAAGTAATTGGTAAGCCAACAAAGACACCTGAGCAATTCATTGGTTCTAGGGTCATGCCTCAATGGCTAGTCCCTTCGGTGAGTAAAAAACGTAGCCTGGTTCCCATATCTGTTCCTGTTAAAGACATAGTTAGAAAGTATGTCTAGAAAACTCCCAAAACTAAGAAGGTAAAGATCACAACTCGAATGTTCATAGATGTGAAAATGGGAAAATGGACCACAGAAGTGGCGACCTACAGGCTGAAGGAGGGAGAACAAGAAGTTAGGGTAGAAGATTTTGAGGTCACCAAGGTAGAGTTAGGTACCATGGATCGTGTAGGAAAGAATAATTTGTTCAAGGAGATAGCTCAATAGACGTTGTATTCATCTTGGAAAGATGGTAAAGAGAAGAAATAATTAAAGTAGACAATCTTAAAATTGTCACAATTTATCAATACTTTTTGCAGCTTTGACGCCACTCCTCTAGTCCAGTCTCCTCAAATCTTTGATCTAGATTCTGTTGAGAGCAAAAATTTCTTGATCCAGGTTCAAAGAGGATGAGCCCTAGTAACTTCAATAGATGAGTGGATCAATGAAATTATTAAAAGTGGTCTTAGGTATCTCAAGGATGCTCAGGATGTTCTACATGACACAAAAGCTATGATAGGGGAATTACAAACATAGAGACAAGTGTGGGAGAGAGAAGAGGAGAAATGGTTTTCAACTATGTCCAAGTTCTTAGAAATTGAAAAGTATGGATTTATGAAGTTCTACACAGAGAGATCTGTGAAATCACCCGATGAAGCTACCTTTTTCATTCTCAGAAGGAATGTTAGCTGGTGTCTCAGCACTATCAGAAGTACAATTTTCGAGAACAAGGATAGTGAGAATGAAGTCAAGCAACTGCAGAAAATAATGATGACTGAATTAAAAGTAATTAATTTTTCTCATACATACACAGTCAATCACAGGGAACATGACCTAAAAGTAGCTCTCGTGGTGTTTGAGACTACCATGAAGAAACTTAAAGAAAAGGCCAACCCTAAGCCTTCAGATTTCACACAGTTAGCCAGAATAGAATCCATGTTGTATCTAAGTGTAGATCAACTCCCCACAATAATTGAGAAGATCAAGAAGTCTAAATGGACTAAGGAAGCAGCTATGACTAGGATAGTGAACATGAAATTTCCTCACTTGCAGCTCGCGAAGGAGCTTATTCAAGGACACAAGCAATGGGAGGTGACACAATCCGCCGCAGCTAAAGGAGAAAATCCCGCTGAAGATGAGGAGAATACTGCTGACAAGAAGGCTGATCTTGAGATTTATTTATTTTTCAACTGTTTGAAAGCTCTGAAGGACATGTGTCCTTTTTTACTTTGGTTACTCTTAAAACTGTTTTAACCAAAAGGTCAGGTTTTTCAGGAGACCTCTCGGCTTTGTAAAAACTTTAAGTAGCTTAGTTTCGTAAAAGAAAGGGTTAGAAATTTTTGGAAGAAAAACTAGTATTTATCTTTGGAAGTTTCTTTCATTGAAATTTTTTTTGGATATATCAAGTGCTGTTGAAGAACTTTTATATATTTTTGCTTTTTCCTATGCTGCAAAGACATTTAATATATCAATCGTATTATGTCTCAAATCTGTGTAATTTAAAGTGAGTGGATTCTTGTTCTGTGGTGATGTTTTAATCCATTCCATATTTCTTTAGAAGATCTCTGTCAGTACCTTGATGATATTAGTGATTATAGCTTGTTTTACATTACTTAGATTTATTCATTGTTCTATGTTATCTCAGAATAATATGGGAAGTAGAAAACTGTGATTCTCTACTTCCGCATATCTCACTTTTTTTTTCTAAAAAGATTGTTTGAAGTGCTAATCGTCTAAGAACGATATAGAAACCTTTCTAAGCTTTCAGGTTAAAAGCTAAATTGAGAAATCAGATAAAGGAAATTCATTGAAAATCTATTTTAGGGAGCTGTACCTAGATTAAAATTGAGAGGGAATTGATTTGTAGTAAACACTTACCCAACTATCAGTGAATGTTTGTCTTGAAAGGGTGATAGAATAATAGTCTTGAGAAAGATTAAATCAAGGACAAATCTATTTACTAATAGATTTTTGGCGACTCTACTGGGGAAAAGACTAGTAAACTAGTTGCTTTACTTGGTTTAATGTGTAATCATGGTATTACCTACTGATGTAATACTGTGTCAAGCTGAAGTTCCCCCAGTCCTTCAACCTGGTCTGCATTTTCATGACACTCAAGAGGAAATTATTGCAGATCTACATAACTTGGCTTGGAAAGTAAGAACAAGTAATGAATAGTATCAGCAAGTTCTTATGGTGTTAGAGGAAGAGGAAAAAATTGGTGAATGGTTGAGAGGTCTCCCCGTAGCTCAGGAAGCTACAGTAGTTGATAGAGAAATACAAAGACCATAGAACCTCCAAGCTGGAGTCTAGACCTTACACTAGGTCTCAATGAGAGGCGGGTATTTTTGACAGTATTTTTGAAGAATTACAAAATCTTGAAACCACAAGAGTCCGTCCCTCTAAGAAAAAGGCTCAAAGAAAACCTTCTTCTCCTCCTAAAGAATCTTTCAGTTCATCTGCTAGGACCTGTGATTGGCAAGCCTTAAATTTGTCAGTAATTCAAGCTCCTCCTCTCTTAACTATCTTTCCAACAGTTAACATGGCTCAAGTGTGGGGTAATGTAGTAGGCCCTTTAGCTTTAGCTTCTCATCATGCTCTTCCTAAAGGACCCAAAGATGTTCTTCCAAAATTCTTTGGGGATGGTAAAGTAGCTGTAGAAGAACATTTCAATTCTTTTAATGTAGGCACTGGCATTTTAGGAGTGCAAATGGAAGATGTAACCATTAGAATCTTTGCTCAAACCCTCATAGAAAGAGTAGCGGAATGGTTTGGTCATCTTTCAAAAGATCCATAATGAACTGGAACTCCATGAAAACTACTTTTGAAGGTCATTTCAAAAGCGCATATGATGAGCATTCCTTGTTAGGACAACTTACACAGATGAAAAAGGAAATCCATGAACTGATGAGAGATTATGTATCCTAGTATAATAAATTTATTCATAAGATCCCTACTAAAAGACCGACTCCCAAAAACAAACAATGTTTCTTTGTTAACTCCATGCCCCTGGACATTGGTTTTCATCTTAGAAGGAATAGGCCAACAGACTTGGCAACTGCTCAATGTCAAGCGACTAAGTTAGAAGATGATTTGATTACAGCGAAGAAATGGAAGAAAGATCTTCAGGCATCACATTCTCAAGCCTCTACTTCTTCCTCAGATCCAGTGGTTCAAAGGCTAATGAATGATGTTATAGCACTAAAAATACAATTGCCCAAATAAGGATCATCTTACTCCCCTATATATCAAGATGCTAACAGAAAATAGCCTGGTCAATGGCATGGTAAAACTCCCTTTTTACCTTCAACTCAACCAAGATTAGCCATTGAAGTGCCTTCTAGAGAAGGGGTTATGTGTTCTTTTCATTTAACAACAGATCATGATGGTGATACATGTCCAGATATGATGAGACATGTGCAAATGGGAGCAACACTAGATGTATTAGGAGAGGTGAAAGTTGAAGAAATGGCTCAAGAGCGACTTGGTGACTCTGGCTCATTTTACCTAGACTACGAATCAAACTCTGAAAGAGGAGATATTTTAGTCACTCTTGAAGATTCAACATGTGCTATGCTCAATCACAATCAGAAGTCTCCTAAATACATCCCTTTGACATCAGATATTGCTACCAAGAGTAAAGAACCTGTAAGTAATCCACCCTTTTCAAGTGTAAAGCCTGCTGAATTTAAATTTTTGCAAAAAGATGCATCTGTCCCCTCATTCGATATAGTTGAGTTTTGTCAATCTTCTGCTATCCAAATTTCACCCGCTGAATATTTATGATTGAACCCAAAAGAACTTGACAAGTTGGTTAAATATGTCAAGGGTGAATCCTCCGATTCCTCTCGTGCTGACCAGTGTATAGCCAATCAATCTGATTTATTTGTCCAACCTCCTTTAGTAGTTCCTCCTAAAAATGTTAACTAGACTAATTCATCCAATGCCTCTACTTCAAAAACTAATTGTGCTATTCATGAAACCAGAAAACCTAAGCCTTTTTATATTTCCCTGCTCCTTAATGGTCTTAAATTGAGCAATTGTATCATAGACTCAGAAGCATCTAATAACATCATGTCGTCCTTGGTTGCTAAAGCCCTTGGCTTGAATTTGACAAAGACTTTTGGGAGATATTATGTTAGGAATGAATGCTGGATGTTGGCAGTCATTCTGTAGCAGTTGTTGTTGCATTCATGACTATGATTGTCATTGATGTCAACACAATGATCTTTTGGAGATTAGTAGAGAAGCAGACAGTGTTTTGATTAGCGCATGTGGGATATTATAGTTGGAGCTATGTGATGTTGAGGTTATACTCTTTGATATGTTATATGTCTATGGTTAAGAGTGCAGATAGTAATTCATTGATTCATGAAAGTTATGAGCATTTTGGTAAAAGTAGTATTCAGGCAGTGTTCCTGAGTAGCGGTTTGTGGAAATCAGATGATATCTCCTAATCAGGATGGAATCTAGTTTTGCACAGTTAAAGGAAAGTTTGAGACACATTGATGGTGACGTGGTTCACAATGAAAACTTTGAGGTTGCACGAGTGAAGAGATATTGCATTTGGAAGCTGACAATTTTGTGTAATTTTGATGTAGCGTATGGAAACTTTTATTTTGTAATTGTGTACCGACTCATTTGTAATTATTTGAGTGTGGTATAAAGGAAGGAATGTTTTTCCTTATTGTATGTAGTTGAAATATGAAAGGAGTGTGAGCATGGTTTGGTTTCATGTGAATGTAAGCATGAAGTGAGGAAAAGAGCCTAAGAGATTGTGAAAGTGAAATTATGAAGGAAGACATGCGAAGTACAGAGATCTGAAATTGAGATCTGGTGTAGCAGTGAGTGCAGTTTGGCACAGTAAGGAGGTAAAATATTTCATATTATTTTTCTAAATAATATTAAGGTTATTTGGACAATGTGTTCAGTGATCTTACCTTGAAGTTGTTTGGGCAGTGGGTCCTTCTGTCTTCCATAACTCTTAACAAGGTTAGAATCTTTTAACAGGGATTCAAAATCTCCTAACAGGGATTTATATGTACTGAATGTATTTCATAAGACTCCTAACAGAGTCCATCCTCTCACAAGGAATATTAATATTAGTGCATCTTTTGTGGGCATCATTTCCAATGGGGTTTACTCTTTGATCAAGAGGTTCCCTAGTCAACATATCTTGTGTTATTGTGTCATTGTGTATGAATATCTTTGTATGGTTAGTAATTTCATTGCTTACATGGTTAAATGTTGTTGAAGATGTTAAAAGTTATAATTATCTGATAACTGATTCACCCCCCCTCTCAGTTATCTTGGTGGACTTTACTTTCTAACAATTGGTATCAGAGTGGCAGGTCCTTGAAAGGAAAGTTTAATAGCTTAAGGAGATCCATGGTGAATTTCAAGAAAGAAAGCCCTAAGTTTGATGGAGTAAATTCTGACAGTGGAAGGAAAAGATGAAGACACATCTACTATGTTTAGGACCAGGCTATTGGTTGATTACAAAAAATGATAGGACTATAATTGAAGAAGATAGTCTTGAAACAAGTTCTAAAGATGAGGTAGATCTATTCATGTGTAACATACTTGCAAGAGAAGCACTCTTGACAGCACTTCCAGAGAATGAATACAGTCAGGTAAAATGTTTTAAGAAATCTAATGAAATTTGGAAAGCTTTACACTCTACTTTTGAAGGTGATGAACATGTGAAAAGAGCTAGATTACATAATTGGATATGTACATTTGAAGATATTAGAATGATGGAAGATGAATCTATTAGAAGCTATATTGGTAGAATGTCATAAATTGTTGCAGGGATAAAATCTTGTGGACAATCAAAGGTAGAGAATGAAGTGATATGGAAAATTCTGAGGACATTGACTCCTGTATTTAAGCAGACAACACAGATGATTGAACAAGTTATACCTTGTACTACAATCTTTACAAGAGAGACTCTTCCTGGAAGATTGGAAGCAGCAGAGATGAACCTAAGGTTATTAGGAGACTTACCTAGAATGGAGACAACATTCAGTGCTCTTAGTATTTGTCCTACTTTGTCAAAAAGTACCAGTGTGAGTGTAGATTATGCCAGCAGTAGCAAATCTAGAAATGAAGAAGATAAGAAGATTGAAGAAGGTATTGCCTTGCTTGTGAAAAGAGAACCAGACGGTAAGAAAATATTTGAATGTTGGACTTGTCAAGAATATGGTCATTTTGCATCTAAATGTCCTAAGAGAGTTAAGAAGTACATAAATAATTTCAAGCCTAGAAGATCTAAGGAATGTTATTATGCTAATGATGAAGATCTTGAAGCTAGTATAAAAAGAACTTTGAGTGAAAGTGATACTGAGAATAATGATGAAATAGGATTTGTAGCAATTAAAGAAAAAATTATGAATCTAATGTTAAAGAAGAAAAATCATTAGTTTCCCAAGTTGAAAAGAAAATTAATTGGATTATAGACAGTGGTTGTTCACATCATGTGACTGGAGATATGAAGAAGTTCATAAAGTTTAACAATTATGATGGAGGAGTTGTTAGAGTTGGTAACAATGCACCTTGTTTGATTAAAGGTATAGGATCTATTACTCTTGATGGAAAGACTAATACTGATGATGTTTACTTTGTTGATGGATTGAAACATAATCTTTTGAGTGTTGGACAATTAGTGGATAAGGGATATCAAGTTTGGTTTACTAAGAAAACTTGTGTGATAAAGGATAAAGATGGAAATCTAATTGGAATTGGATTTAGAACCAGAGGTAATGTATTTTAGTTGAATCCTACTGAGATGACATGCTTGATTACTAAAATTGATGATAGTTGGTTATGGCATAGAAGGTTTTGTCATATAAACTTTGATAACATTGTGAAAGTGAGTACTACACTTGCAATAAGGGATTTGCCTAAAATTATGAAGCCTACTAACATGATTTGCAAAGAATGTGTGATGGCTAAGCAGAAGAGAAGTTCATTTCCTAGTAAGAAGTTCACATTAGCGGAGAAGTTGGAGATTGTTCATACAGACTTGAGTGGTCCTACCAAGACTAGAGGATTCTATAGAGAAAGGTATTTTATGATTCTTGTTGATGATTTTACAAGAATGATGTGGATTGCATTTTTGAAAGAAAAATCAAAAGCATTTGATAAGTTTAAGATCATTAAGAATAAAGTTGAGAATGAATCTGGAATGAAGATTAAATTTTTGAGATCTGATAGAGGTGGAGAATTTACTTCTAGACAGTTTAACACTTTTTGTGAAGTGAATGGTATTAAGAGACAATTTTCAGCCCCTAGAACACCTGAACAAAATGGTATTGCAGAAAGAAGAAACAGGTCAATAACTGAAGCAGCAAGAGCTATGTTATTTGAGAATGACTTGGTGAAGACATTTTGGAGAGAAGCAGTGAATACAATAGTATATACAATAAACATAGTACAAATCAAAGCAGACACAGATAAGACACCTTATGAATTATGGTTTGGACATGCACCCTCAGTTAAGTATTTTAAAATTTTCGGAAGCAAATCTTATATAAAGAGAGATGATGATATTGGAAAGTTTGATCCTAGAAGTGATGAAGGTATTTTTCTTGGATATTCTTTGAAGAGAAAAGCATATAGATGTTACAATAAGAGAACTAAAACTATTGTTGAGAGCGCAAATGTTAAAGTTGATAAGAAGTTTAAAATTCAAGAAAGAATGCTTGATTATGAATCTAATGAAGAAGCTAATCCTCAGCCTAACATTGAAACTATTGAATTATTCTATGAGACTGATAGTGAATTGTTGAATGAGAATCATACTGCAGAAGAAACCAGAGAAGAATCTAAAGAAGAATCTACAGTTGAAGCAAGATCTGTGACTATGACACTGAACAGGTATCTATTTAGACATCATCCTATTGAACAAGTTATTGGAAGTTTGGACAGAGGAGTTATGACTAGAAATAAGGTACATTTATGTTTGATTTCTCAAATTGAACCTAAATCTACTAATGAAGCTTGTGAAGATGAACATTGGATTAATGCTATGAAAGAAGAACTAGATCAAATTGAAAAGAACAAGACATGGGAATTGGTTCCTAGACCTAAAGACAAGAATGTGATTGGAACTAAATGGGTATTCAGAAACAAGATGAATGAACAAGGAGAAGTAGTAAGAAACAAAGCAAGATTAGTATGTAAAGGATACTCGTAGCAAGAAGGAATTGACTATGAAGAAACCTTTGCACCAATAGCAAGACTTGAAGTACTAAGAATGTTTTTGGCTTATGCAGCTTTTAAGAAATTCAAAGTGTATCAGATGGATGTGAAGTCCACATTTTTAAATGGTGAATTGGAAGAAGAAGTCTACATTGAGCAGCCTGAAGGTTTTCCTTTGACTCAAGAAGGAGATATGGTATGTAAACTAAAGAAAGCATTATATGGACTAAAGAAAGCACCTAGAACTTGGTATGCTAGATTGGATAAGTATTTGTTGAAATTGGGATTTACTAAAGGAACAAAAGATAGTAATTTGTACACAAAAGAAATTGAAAATGGATTGTTAGTTATAGTTATTTTTGTTGATGACATTATCTTTGGAGGAGAAGATGAAGCTAGTGACAAATTTGCTGATGAAATGAAGACTGAATTTGAAATGAGCATGATTGGTGAGATGAAATACTTTTTGGGATTACAGATAACATAGATTAATGATGGTATCTTTGTTAGCCAGACAAAGTACTTGAATGATTTGCTGAAAAGATTTGGAATGGAGAACTGTAAACCAGTTGGAACACCTATGGTTACAAGACACAAACTATCAAGCAAAGATGAAACACCAGTAGTTGAGCATAAGAAATACAGATCCATGATTGGAGGATTGCAGTACTTAACACACACTAGACTGGATATACAACATTCAGTTAGAATGGTAGCAAGATTTCAAGCTGAACCTAGAGAGTCACATTATGCAGTAGTAAAGAGAATATTGAGATATTTAAGAGGCACAATGGACTATGGATTGTGGTATGAAAAATCTGATGATTTTACCTTATGTGCATATACAGATGCTGATTGGGGAGGTAGTGTTGATGATAAGAAAAGCACCAGTGGTGGAGCCTTTTTTCTTGGAGGAAGATTGGTTTCCTGGTGGAGCAAGAAGCAAAATTGTATCTCACAGAGTACAACAGAAGCAGAATATGTAGCTGCAGCAAACAATTGTAACTAGATAATTTGGATGAAGCAGATGCTAAAGGATATTGGAATTAAGTTTTTTGAGCCTGTTGTCATACATTGTGACAACACCAGCACAATCAGTATGTCTAAGAATCCTGTATTGCATTCTAAAACTAAGCATATAGAGATCAAGTATCATGTTGTAAGAGAGAAAGTTGCTGAGAAAGAAGTCAGATTGGAGTACATAAGCACAAAGGAACATATATAGCAGACATATTTGCAAAGCCTTTGCCTAAGGATACATTTGAGTATCTGAGAGGTATGCTTGGGGTTATGCCCCAACCTACTTTTGAGTAATCATGCAGTTGATTGCATCCGTCCAGTGGTATATGAGCCCTATCTTTTTTTGGATTGGATGTTGGTACTTCCTCTATGGGGGAGTATGTGTATCTGAGCTAAGTCATGAGGACTCTTGTGAATGTATTTTCTGAAACAATGTCTTTTGACATTGAGTTGTTATTGACATAGTGATGAAATTTATGTCATTGATGTCAATGGGGGAGAAGTGTACATGAAAAACCCTATGCACCATCTGTTGGAGAGAACTTAATAGGATAATGAAGTAAGATTTGATTGATGAAGAGGATTTGGAGAATTTTCAGAGCATCAGTGCAGCAGTGTTGCAGTATTGGATTTTGGAACATTGGATGTTTTTCATCTATGTTGCCATCAATGCCAATGGGGGAGATTGTTAGGAATGAATGTTGGATGTTGGTAGTCATTCTGTAGTAGTTTTTGTTGCATTCATGACTATGATTGTCATTTATGTCAACACAATGATCTTCTGGAGACTAGTAGAGAAGCAGACAATGTTTTGATTAGCGCACGTGGGATATTGTAGTTGGAGCTATGCGATGTTGAGATTATACTCTTTGATATGTTATATGTCTATGGTTAAGAGCACAGATAGTAATTCATTGATTCATGAAAGTTATGAGCATTTTGGTAAAAGCAATATTCAGGCAGTGTTCCTGAGTAGCGGTTTGTGATAATCGGATGATATCTCCTAATCAGGATGGAATCTAGTTTTGTGCAGTTAAAGGGAAGTTTGAGACACATTGATGGTGACATGGTTCATAGTGAAAACTTCAAGGTCACACGAGTGAAGAGATATTGCATTTGGAAGTTGACAATTTTATGTAATTTTGATGTAGCCTATGGAAACTTTTATTTTGTAATTGTGTGCTGACTCATTTGTAATTGTGTGCTGACTCATTTGTAATTATTTGAGTGTGGTATAAAGGAAGGAATGTTTTTCCTTATTGTATGTAGTTGAAATATGAAAGAAGTGTGAGCATGGTTTGGTTTCATGCGAATGTAAGCATGAAGTGAAGAAAAGAGCCTAAGAGATTGTGAAAGTGAAATTGTGAAGGAAGACATGCGAAGTACAGAGATCTGGAATTGAGATCTGGTGTAGCAGTGAGTGCAGTTTGGCACAGTAAGGAGGTAACATATTTCATATTATTCTGCTGAATAATATTAAGGTTATTTGGACAGTGTGTTCAGTGATCTTACCCTGAAGCTGTTTGGGCAGTGGGTCCCTTCTGTATTCCATAACTCTTAATAGGGTTAGAATCTTTTAACAGGGATTCAAAATCTCCTAACAGGGATTTATATGTACTAAATGTATTTCATAAGACTCCTAACAGAGTCCATCCTCTCACAAGGAATATTCACATTAGTGCATCTTTTGTGGGCATCATTTCCATTGGGGTTTACTCTTTGATCAAGAGGTTCCCTAGTCAACATATCTTGTGTTATTGTGTCATTGTGTATGAATATCTTTGTATGGTTAGTAATTGCATTGCTTACATGGTTAAATGCTATTGAAGATGTTAAAAGTTATAATTATTTGATAACTGATTCACCCCTCTTAGTTATCTTGGTGGACTTTACTTTCTAACATGTTATTCAATGGATGGAAAACAAGTGCCTCTAATTGGTCAAGTGAAAGATGCTCAGGCTGTCCTAGCAGCCCACCTATATAAGAGGTTAAAATTAACAATTCTTGTATCTGATATTCCAGCAAGCTATGGGATGCTATTCAGTAGGACCATTTCTAGAGACATGGGAGGGGAAACTAAGATGGACTAGTCCGAAGCAGTGATTCTTGTGGGTAAGAAAAAGGTTAAGTTGGAACCGGAAGCAAAGAATAAGTACACGGTCTTTCCTTCAAATGACCTGAAAGCTCAAATTTTATATCAGGAATGTGAATTTGGAAATTACCTAATCATGGCTGATGGAATTTCTTCTTGTTCAGAAGATTTGGATGAGGTTGCTAAAATTTGGTCAATGGAATTTGATGGTAGCTATGCAAATGTTGGGTCAGGAGCTGCGGTAGTTCTTAAAGGCCCTAATGGAGAATGCTTGCCTTTTTCTTTTAAGCTGGATTTTAAGAACACTAACAACACTATTGAATATGAAGCCTTGTTGTTAGTCCTGCAGGAAGCAAAGGCTCGTGGAATTACACTTCTTATTGCAAGAGGTGATACTGAACTAATAGTTAAACAAGTTAGGGGTCAGTTCACGGTGAAAAATGAATGACTAAAACATTATAGAGATTTGATTTGGAAGGAGATTGAGGCCTTCGATGCATTTTATATAAAAGCTATCCGAAGTAGTTTAAATTCAAGGGCAAATTCTTTAGCTATTTTGGCTTCTTTATTGCTTCCCCATCCTGATTTCAAAACTGGTACTTATAAGATAGAGATGATTTACAAACCAATAGTCCTTGACAATGTTGATCATTTGCAAGTGTTTGAAGATGATACTAGTATAAAAGACTTTATGGCTTGTGTGGAGGTTTTTGCATCCACTTATTTTGAAGGGTCAAGGGAGGCATGTGAAGAACCTATTTCTAAAAATCAACCATCAGAAGAAATAGTACAGTTGAAAGGTAATAAAATTCCAAAAGGCTTGGTTGCGCTTGAAATTTTATTTTCTAGAAGAGATGATAGTTTTATCTCAGGAAAAGGAAGCCCTCACCCTGAAACACTTAAAGAGTATGATAAAATTAACATTGGGGATGAAACACAACCTAAATGGATGTCTGTGGGAAAGACTCTTTCTTTGCAAGAAAGAGAAAGGTTGCAATCATTGTTGACTACCTATTCAGATGTTTTTTCCTAGAATTATGATGACTTGGAGGATTTCAGAGGTGGAATTTTTTGTCACAATATACCTCTCAAACTAGAATGCAATACTTTTAGGCAGAAGTTGCGTAGTTATAATCCCAAGGTGTCAGAAGCTATACTACGAGAGGTAGACAACATGTTGAAAGCAAGGATTGTCTATCTGATTCATCATTCTACATGGATCACAAATATTTTCCCAGTAAGAAAAAAAAAATGGTGAAATAAGAATCTGCGTGGATTTCTGCAACTTGAACCAGCCTAAAAGATAACTATGCTTTGTCGAAGATGGAGCATGTCCTGCAGACTGTGGCTGGATCTGAGATCATGTCAATGCTTGATGGATTCTCAAGATATAATTAGGTTAGTGTGGCATAAAAAGATAAACCTAAAACTACTTTTACTACACCCTTGGGGACATTTGCATATAATAGAATGTCGTTTGGCTTGATAAATGTTGGGGTGACCTTTTAGAGAGCTATGGATTCTTCCTTTGCTGACATGAATAATAGAATTATTGTTATATATCTTGATGACCTGACAGTCTATTCTAGAAGAAGAAAACATCATCTCAGGGATCTTCAATCTATTCTTCAAAGATGCTGAGACCATGGTATTTCCCTTAACCCTAAAAAGTCTATCTTTTGTGTCACAGAGGGTAAATTGTTGGGTCATATAGTTTATAAAGAGGGGATTAGAATAGATCCTAAAAGAGTAAAATCCATTCAGTAGTTAATTCTTCCATCAACTAGAACTGGGGTAAAGTCTTTCTTTGGTCAGATTAATTTTCTGCAAGCTTTTGTGCCAGATTTTTCTGAGTTGACTAGATACATTGTGGGGATGATGAGTGAAAAACAACCTTTCAAATGGACGGAGGCTGGTAAACAAGCTTTCAATGAAATCAAAGATGCTGTAGTGAATGCTCCTTCTTTAGTTCACCCAAATTATAAAAAGGATTTTGTTATTTATTGCTATGCTTCTGATCATTCTTTATCTTCCATGCTTGCTCAAAAGAATGAGACAAAAAATGAAGCACCAATTGCTTTCATGAGTACTCCCCTAAAAAAGCATGAACTCAAGTACTTAATAATTGAAAAATAAGCCTTTGTAGTTGTCAAGGCTGTAAAGCAGTTTAGGTTTTATACTCTCCATTCACACTCTGTGGTTTTTGTTCCTGATTCTGCCATAAAAAGTCTACTC